>PVJD01010308.1:0-54648 GCA_004026545.1 Mormoops blainvillei
TTCACAAAGGTGTGGGCCATGTTAAGGGAAACCAACAGGGGATATAACACCCCAGGCATAAAGGAACGTTGACCACTGCTTGCGCAGGACTATAGGAGAGGGCTGCCCAACAGAAACAGAAAGGCTTCAGTAAAGGATCTAACAGAACCTCACCTTCCTACTTTCTGACCTCCTGATGGTACCTTCCATTGATCAAACCCAGCCAGATGACAAATAATAAGGGGATACTCTGAAGCAGTCTTAAAGGTCTGGGTTCTGGGGATACACCAGTGGGGCAAAGAATGGAGAGTGGATTAAGAGGAGCAAAAATACCCCATGCACTATCATTACTTCTTTACTAAATGTTTTTGAATAATAGTGCCTAACATTCTCTACATCCAAGATGACATGTATGTGATATTCGCTGATCAAGGAACTGAATTGATTAGTGTCATCAATGGGAAGGAAAAGAATTTAATGTTTGTTGAACACCAACTTTGAACCAGTGAGCTTAGTATTTCACATATAAATCTCACCTTTCAGGATAGGTATTATTTATTGACTGCCCATACATGATGTGTCAGACACTATTCTAGGGCCTGGAGATATACAAATGAACAGGACAAAGTCTTTGCTCTCATGGACCATGCATGTTAATGAAGGGAGACAGATAAGAACAAGTGAACAAATAAGTGAGCAGAATAACTGCAGGTAGCCATAAATTATTATGGAGATAAGTGACTATTTAGATAAACTTGTCAGGGAAAGCATCTCTGGAGGATAACATTAGACTTAATATAAGGGAGTAAGAAGGCAGAACATTCTGTACAGAAGGAAGAATTAATGAGGTCGCACTTCATTGTCTGAAGTTTGATTTATAAAGATTTAAAGAAAAAACAGAGGAGGCATATTGGATGCATTCCAAGATGTCAGAAACAAGTCTTTTTTTTTTAATATTTATTTTATTTTTAGACAGAGGGGAAGGGAGGGAGAAAGAGAGGAAGAGAAACATGAATATGTGGTTGCCTCCTGCATGCCCCCTACTGGGGACCTGGCCCACAACCCAGGTATGTACCCTGACTGGGGAATCAAAAGAAGCAAGTCTTTAAGGTAGAAACTAACTTGGGAGTCCTGCCTGGGTAGCTCAGTTCATTAGAGTGTCATCCTGGTATGCCAGGGTTGCAGGTTCAATCCCCAGTCAGGGCAAATACAAGAAACAACCAATAATATATGCATAGCCCATGGACATAGGCAACAATGTGGTAAAGGCTGGGGGTGGGGGTGTACAGGGGAAAAGGGGGAGTATGGGGAACATCTGTAAAAGTGTCAACAAAAATATTTTTTAAAAAGCAACCAATGAATGCATAAATAAGTGGAACAACAAATTGATCCACCCCAATAAAAAACAAAATTTTTAATTTTTAAAAAGAAACTAACTTAGTAGATATAATCAAGAAACATAAATGTAGGTAGAGAGTCATAGGCCATAAAGTAGGCAATGAAGACAGAGGTCTAATCATGCAAGGACTTTTAGCTGTGGAAATGAGATGTAAGTTTTATTCTATGTGCGATGGGAAGCCATAGAAAGTTTTAAAGAAGGGCAGAGGGTGAGATGGCAGAAGAGTGAATGGAAGTCACACTGACCTCCTCCCAGGACCAATATTGAATTACAACTAAATTGTGGAGAAATCACCCAGAACAAACAACCGAACAACAGCGAGAGAGGAGCCTTATAACCCCAGACAGACAGAAGAATCAGTTTAGCACAACCTGACTGGTAAGGAGTGTTTTGGAGACCTGAGAAGGCTGGCTGGGCACGCTCAGGCAGCAGCACCAGAGGGATATTTAAGCAGCCAATTGGATCCCCCTGAGAAGAATGGGGTCTAAACCCTAACTGGGGACCCCCAGCCTACAGCACCAGAGCCTAAAACATACACAGGTAACAGCCAGCTGCGAAAAGCAACAGAGCTGCTCTCTGCCAGAGAGGGGCGATTGGAGACAGAAAGAGCAGTTTAAAGGGCCAACACATAAATTTTCATTAGCAGCCACTTACCCTGGGCTCTGGCAAAGGTGGGAGCAGAGTGGGCTAGAGATGCCAGAGGACAGACTGGGGACAGAGGCTTGGGGGTAGAGAACTGAGAAAGTAGCTGCCAGAATCCCAGTGCTGAGCCATCCCCCATATGGCAGCAGCCATCTTGCTCAGGCAGACCACTCCCCTGAGCGCGGGGTGGGGTGGGGGACAGCCTGAAAGGAAACAATAGCCCCACCCCCAGGAGGTCTGTGCCCTTGCCCTATGGTGCTTAAGCCTGACTGCTGAGTGCAGAGTGGCAGCCACAGACAGTAGATCCCCACAAAAGAGATGGGGGCAGAGTGGACTAGAGACACTCGAGGAGAGACTGGGGACAGAGACTTTGGGGAGAGAACTGAGAGAGTACCTCAGGGATCCTAGTGCTGAATCATCCCCCATAAGGCAGCAGCAACTGTCAAGCTCACACAGAACAGTCCCCTCTGAGCAGCAGCAACCTGAGAGGAAACATTAGCCAGAACCCCAGGAGGGATTCTGCCCGGCCCAATGGCATTTAAGCCTGACTGCTGAGCACAGAGTGACTAGATTAACAACTGAAGGAGACAGCCACAGTCAGTAGATCCCTCGAAGTCTTGAACAGGCTAAGGTCAGAAGGGTCAATATCTAACATCACCAGAAGTGGATCCAGAAACAAAAAAACAGTGGAAAATACTAGAGGCTAATGAGATGAAATCCACTGTGGTCTTCTACATGATTTGCAATATTTTCTCTATTACATAGCTTTTTAACATGCATTTCTTGTCCAACAAGTTGGTGCATATTAAATCAATAGATTTTATACTATACTTTATCTCTCTCCTTTCTAATAATAGTCAATCTCTTCACAGCATTATTAATACTCCTTTATTAGCTGTTGATAATGGGATTTCAGGGGGTAGTTATTTTTGCAGTCGTGGGTTTGTTTCCTGGGTTTTGTGGTTTTACTCTGGCACTCAAACAATGGCAAGACAAAGAAACAACCCCCAATCAAAGGAAAGGAGGAATCCTCGGAAACACTAGTAAATGAAATTGAGGCAAGTAAACTATCAGATATTGAGTTCAAAACAATGGTTATAAGGATGCTCAATGAACTCAGTGAGCTCAGTGAGAATTACCAAAAACTACAGGGAAACTATGAGGAACTTACTTCAAGATATATCAGCATGAAAAAAAGACACAGAAACTATCAACAAGAACCCAGAGGAAATGAAGAATACAATTTCTGAATTGAAGAACACAGTAGAAGGAATCAAAAGCAGGCTAGATGAAGAAGAGGACTAAATCAATGAGCTGGAAGACATGTTAGAAAAAATCCCAGAAAGAGCAAGAAAATGAAAAAAGACTCAAAAAGAAGGAAGAGGGGTTAAGGGAAATGCAGGAAAACATGAAATGTAATAATATCCATATAATAGGAGTACCAGAAGGAGAAGAAGAGGATGAAGGGATAGAAAACCTGTTTGAAAAAGTAATGATGAAACTTCCCTAATTTGAGGGGAGAAAAAGTCACATAAGTCCAAGAAGCACTAAGGGTTCCATTCAAGAGAAACCCAAAGAGACCCAAGCCAAGACACATCATAATTAAAATGGCAGATATCAAGGACAAAGAGAGAATCTTAAAGGCAGCAAGGGAGAAACAGGAAATAACATACAAGGAAGCCCTGATAAGGCTAACAGCCAACTTCTCTGACTTCTCTACAAGCCAGAAGAGAATGGCAAGAAATATTCCAAGTAATGAAAAGCAAAGGCCTGCAACCAAGACTACTCTACCCAGCAAAACTCTCAATTAAAATGGAAGGAGAAATAATGAATTTCCCAGACAAAAGAAGGCTAAAAGAACACACCTCTACCAAACCAGCATTGCAGATATGATAAAGGGACTGCTATAAGAAGATGAAGAAAAATAGTGAGAGAGATGAACAAAAGTACAAAGGGAAAAATAAATAAGTACCTATCAATAATAACTTTAAATGTAAATGGATTAAATGCTCATATTAGAAGACATAGAGTAGCTGAATGGATAAGAAAACATAATGCACACATATGCTGTGCATTACAAGAGACCCACCTCAGAACAAAAGACCTACACAGACTGAAACTAAATGGTTGGAAAAAAATATTCCAAGAAAACAGACAGAAAAAAAAAAACCGGAGTAGCAATACTTATATCAGACAAAATAGACTTCAAAACAAAGGCCATAAAAAGAGACACAGAAGGACACTTCATAATACTCAAAGGAAGAATCCCTCAAGAAGACATAAACATTATAAACCTATGTGCACCCAACATAGGAGCATGTAAATATATAAGAAAAATCCTGGAGGACTTCAAGAAAGATTTAGACAGCAACACACTTATAGTAGGGGATTTTAACACCCCAGTGTCAACAATGGATTGATCTTCCAAACAAAATATCAACAAGGATATTGTGGAAGTGAACAATGCATTAGATCAAATGGACTTAACTGATATATAGGCAACCTTTCATCCCAAAGAAGCAAACTACACATTCTTTTCAAATGCACATGGAATATTTTCAAAGATAGACCACATGACAGGACACAAAACAAGCCACAACAAATTTAAGAAAATTGAAATTATATCAAGCATTTTCTTGGACCACAAGGGCCTGAAACTAGAAACCAACTTCAAGGAAAAAACTCAAAAACATTCAAACTCATGGAGACTGAAGACCATGCTATTAGACATTGAATGGGTCAATAATGAGATCAAAGAAAAAATCAAACAGTTTCTGGAAACAAATGAAAATGAATATACAACAGTCCAAAACCTATGGGACACAGCAAAGGCAGTCCTGAGAGGAAAGTTCATAGCAATACAGGTCTACCTGAAAAAGATAGAAACATTTCAAAGAAACAACCTAACCCTGTGCCTACAAGAACTGGAGAAACAACAACAAACAAAGCCCAGATGGAGCAGAGGAAGGAAATAATCAAGATCCGAGCAGAACTGAATGACATAGAAACTAAAAGAACAATTCAAAGGATCAATAAATCCAGAAGCTAGTTCTTTGAAAAGATAAACAAAATTGACAAGGCTTCAAGCAGACTCATCTAGAAAAAAAGGGAGAGGATGCAAATAAATAAAATCAGAAACGAAAGAGGAGAAATTACAACTGAAACCACAGAAATACAAAGGATTGAAAGAAATTACTACAAAAAACTATATGCCAAGAAATTTGAAAACATGGGTGAAATGGAAAAAAACCTATAAAAATATAATCTTCCAAAACTGAATGAAGAAGAAGCAGAAAACCTGAACAGATTGATAACAGCTGGTAAAATGAAAGCAGCAATCAAAAAACTCTAGGCATGCCCTGGACCAGACCATTTCACAGGAGAATTTTACAAAACATTTAAGGAAGAGCTAACCCCTGTCTTTCTCAGAGTATTCCAAAAATTCCAAAAAGAGGGAAGACTCCCAAACACTTTTTTTGAGGCCAGCATCATCCTAACCCCAAAACCAGATAAAGATACCACAAGGACAGAAACTATAGGCTAATATTGCTGATGAACATAGACACTAAAATCCTCAACAAAATATTGGCAAACTACATCCAGCAATACATTAAAAAGATCATACACCATGATCAAGTGGGATTCATCCCAGGGATGCAAGGATGGTACAATATTTGCAAATCAATAAATGTAATAAATTGCATAAATGAAAGGAAAGACAAAAATCTCATGATCATATCAATAGATGCGGAAAAGAATTTGATAAGGTACAGCACCCATTTATGATAAAAATACTCTCAGCAAAGTGGGAATAAAGGGGGCATACCTCAACATAATAAAGGCTATATATGAGAAACTTACATCCAACATTATACGTAACAGGCAAAAACTAAAAGCTTTCCCACTAAGATCTGGAACAAGATAAAGATATCTGCATTAACCACTTCTATTTAACATAGTATTAGAAGTCCTAGCCACAGCAATCAGACAAGAAAAAGAAATAAAAGCCATCCAAACTGAAAGGAGGAAGTAAAACTGTTGTTATTTGCAGACGACTTGATAATGTATAAAGAAAACCCTATAGAGTCCACCAAAAAACTATTCAACCTAATAAGTGAATTAGGTAAAACAGCAGGATACAAAGTCAATATTCAAAAATCAAAGGCATTTTTGTATACCAACAATGCAATATCAGAATCAGAACTCAGGGGAAAAAATCCCATTTACTATAGCAACCAGAAAAATAAAGTACCTAGGAATAAACTTAACCAAGGAGGTTAAAGACCTGTACTCGGAAAACTACACAACCCTGAAGAAAGGAATTAAGGAAGACAGAAATAAATGGAAGCATATGCCATGTTCATGGACTGGAAGAATTCACATCATCAAAATGTCCATACTACCCAAATCAATTTATAGATTCAATGCAATCCCTATTAAAATACCAATGACATATTTCACAGATGTAGAATAAACATTTTAAAAATTTATATGGAATCATAAATGACCCCAAATAGCTGCAGCAATTTTGAGATAGAAGAACAAAGTAGGAAGGAATACAGTACCTGATATCAAACAAGTATTACAAGGCCACTGTAATCAAATCAGCCTGGTACTGGCATAAGAACAGACACATAGATCAGTGGAACAGAACTGAGAGCCAAGAAATAAAACCATGTCTCTATGGTCAATTAATATTCAACAAAGGGGGCAGAAGCATAAAATGGAGTAAAAATAGCCTCTTCAACAAGTGGTGTTGGGACATCTGGACAGCTACATGCAAAAAAATGAAACTTGACTGACAACTTACACCACATACAAAAATCAACTCAATGTGAATAAAAGACTTAATTATAACTCATGACACCATAAAAGTCCTAGAGAAGAACATAGGCAGGAAAATCTCAGATATTCCACACAGCAATATTTTTACCAATATATTCCCTAGAGCAAGGGACATAAAGGAAAGAATAAACAAATGGGACTTCATCAAAAGAAGAAGCTTTTGCACAGCTAAAGAAAACATCAGCAAAATGTTTTTCCCCAAAACATATAAAGAACTCACATGACTCCACTCCAGGAAGACAAACAATCCAATTAAAAAATGGGCAAAGAACCTTAACAGACAATTCTCCAAGGAGGACATACAAAGGGTCCAGAGACACATGAAAAGATGCTCAGCATCACTGGCCATCAGAGAGATGCAAATTAAAGCCACAATGAAATATCACTTCACACCAGTCAGAATGGCCATCGTAAGCAAATCAACAAACAACAAGTGCTGGAGAGGAGGTGGAAAAAAGGGAACCCTAGTACACTGTTGGTGGGAATGCAGACTGGTGCAGCCACTGTGGAAAACAGTACAGAATTTCCTCAAAAATACTAAAAGTGGAACTGCCTTTTGACCCAGCAATTCCATTGCTGGGATTATACCCTAAGGATCCTGAAACACCAGTTCAAAAGAACCTATGTACCCCATTGTTCACAGCAGTACAATTTACAATAGCCAAGAATTGGAAGCAACCTAAGTGCCCAAAGGTCAATGAGTGGATCAAAAAGCTGTGGTACACTTACACAATGGAATACTATGCAGCAGAAAAAAATAAAGAGCTACTACCTTTTGCGACACCATGCATGCAACTGGAGAGCATTATACTAAGTGAAATAAGGCTGGTGGCAAAAGACAGATACCATATGACCTCACCTATAAGTGGAACCTAAGCAATAAAATAAACAAGCAAGCAAAATATAACCAGCAGCATTGAGATAAAAAACAGACTGACAGTAACCAGAGGGGAGGAGAGTGGGGGATAACAGGGGAAAGGGAAGGGAAGGGTCATCAAGGAACATGCATAAGGACCCATCAACAAAGGCAAATGGGGGAAGGATTGAGGGGGGAAGGTGGGGATGGGTGGGGCTGGGGAATGTGGTGGCAGGAAAATGTTGACAAAAAAAAAATAGATGGTGCGGGGGAGGCTAAGGATAGTGTAGGAAATTGAGAAGCCAAAGAACTGATATTTACAACCCATGAACATGAACTAAGGGGTGTTGGGATGATGGAATGGGGTGCAGGGTGGAGGGGATAAAGAGGAGAAAAATATGGGACAACTGTAATAGCATAATCAATACAATATAACAAATAAAGTAAAATGAGAAAGTTTTAAGGAATGGGATGACACTATTTGTGTTTTTATCATATATTTTCACTTTTTTTTTTTTTTTTTTTTTGCTTTGCTAACTCCTACTTTTCTTCAAGTCACTTAGGTTAAATCACTTAAGTGCATCACTCAATGATTTTATTGAATGCAAAAGAATGCATGAACGAACAAATAGATGAATTGATTTCTTTTTAAGAGCAAGACTCTTCATGACTCATGGCTAAATGAAATTCTATATGCAACTGTGTCGCTCAATTGCTCTTTCTCATTTCAAAAAGAAAATCACTAGTGATTTTGATTAAATTTTGTCTTCTGTAAAAATTTCTGACAAAAATAATTGGATCCCATATTCATTTTGTTATTGGGTTGGTATTAGTAGCAGCAGTAAATTAAAATTTTAAGTATCCTGCAAACAAAACTATAAAAAGCCTTTGGATTCACAAATACCATAGGGGATGCTTGACAAGTTGCTATATGTGAGTACATTAATGAACAAACGTGTAGAAATATTTAGCATTCCTACTAATTTTCAATCATCAATAGCCTGAATGTCTTTTAAGAATCCATGTTGGTCAATTTTATATACTCTTTCATAATCCCCTCCAAAATCCTCTTCCTTCACTCCCCACTGCTGGTCTCTCCCCATCTCTGTATCTTTCCCTTCTTGCTTCCTTTGGTGTTCGTGATCCTAAGTACCTCATGCCCCAAACTTCCTTAAGAAAAAATATTAACTAATTCACCAAAAAACCCCAGCAACTTAATGTTTATGCCTCTCCCAAATAGTTAAATTTTTAAAAAAGTTATAGAATACAATTTCTGCATTAAAACAAGTAAGTTCCTTATGATCAGTACTTATTTGACCCACCTCTTTCAAAGATGTATAGAATAATGGATATGCTACTATTACTTTCCTGATTTTCTTTCTCCCCTTTCTTCCAGGTTCCCTAGGACATACAAATAAATGCTCCCTCAGTCAGTGGACTCATGCTAGGACTTATCAAACTACTCAGCCCCTTGGAGCCTCAAGGTCTTCGTTCATAGAATGAGAGGCTTGCCCTTAAATTACCTGCACAAGTCCTTCCAGCCCAGGTATTCTGTGATTCTGTGAAATTTTACTGACTTGCAATGAGAACAATTGTGATTTATCTAGTTTTCCAACTAATGCCCTTTTTCTGATTCAAGGTTCAAATCCAGTGTACTACATTGTCATAGCTCCTCAATCTTCTATGACAATCTTCTCTGACGGTCTTTTATCCTTTTCTTGTCTTTCATGACCTTGACACTTTTAAATGTCCCTTAATTTGGGTTTCTCTGATGCTTTCTTATAATTAGACCAAGATTGTAGGCTTTTGGAAAAGGATATTGTAAGAGTGGTGTGCCCTTCTCATCAGAGCCTGTCAGTGGATAAACATGATATCAATATGTCTCATTACCGGTCTCGTTACCTTGATTACTTGGTTAGGGTGATGTCTACCAGGTTTCTCTAATATAAAGTACCTATTTTTCTCTTCCATACTCTACTTATTTGAAGAAAGTTACCAAGTCCACCCACTTTCGAGAGGAGAATTTAGCTCCACCTCCTGGAGGGAGGAGTATTAAAGAACTCAGTAAGTTCTCCAACAGTTAGAAACCTGGCTTGTTTTCTACAGTGTATTTACTTATTTGCTGAACCCCAGTATATATGTAACATAGTTTCAAAATTGATGATCCATGCCCTGTGATAAACGAATTGACCTTCCAGAGTTAAATGTGTATAACTCTCTTTGTTGATAGCCTTACAATATCTAATCAAAACACTTTTTTGCAAAGTTATTTCGGTCAGCTCCTTCCTTCCCCGTTGTCTTCAGTGTGCTATGTTATATATTTGTAATACAGTAAGATTTGCCATAGACCACATTCCATCTTGGGCGCCCCTGCCATCCAAGTTGATTTTTAAAAGTTTGCAGTCAGTAATATTAACTCTTTGAGTCATACAGTTCTCTGGGCTCTGACAAATGTATAGTCATGTCTTCACTACCACTGTACCACATAGGACAGTTCAAAGTCATTTTAAGGTTAACATTTAAGCCAAAAGCTTATTTTATCTGTATTATGTGGAGAATTCTTAACTTCAGTTCTATTCATGAGGATAGAAAGGTAATATATTAGATGATTGAAAGCAAAATAAATATATCTTTTAATCTTTGCAAGACAAAACTCCAATAATGGCCCTGGCTGGTATAGCGCAGTGGATTGAGAGTTCTCCTGCGAACCAAAGCGTTGCTGGTTTGATTCCCCAGTCAGGGCACATGCCTGGGTTGCGGGTCAGGTCCCCAGTAAAGGGTGTGAGAGGCAACCACACATTGATGTTTCTCACCCTCTCTTTCTCCCTCCCTTCCCCTCTGTCTAAAGATAAAATAAAGTCTTAAAAAAAAACAAAAACCCTCCAATAATGGTTGCCTTTGAGCCTTCTACCAGTTCAAAGTTGAGAATGCTTAAACAAAGAGACATATATCTTGTGACTTTTTTTTTGTTATTTAAGGATTAGATCGGGCACACAAATCTGACATTGAGCATAAGAAAGAAATGAAAAAAATCAATTATGACTCATCAAATTTAATTAAAATACATTTAGAAACAAAGTAACTGATTTCAAAAGGGCTGTTTCTCACAGAAATAATTTCTATGACCCATTCTGGTCCCAATACGCCACCAGGAAACTTCCTTTGTTTTTACATAAATGTCCTTCAACTAGGCTTGGCTCCTAATGAAGTGGTGGCAAAAGGTTGCAGTGGGAAGGAAGAGAGAAGCAACCGGAAGGTTAGGAAAGAGAGAAAAGCAGAAATCTTGGCCTACAGTCTCAGGTGAGAGCTGGATAAGGTGAAGCGGGTGCAGCCTATAGCTCTAGACCAGGAATATTGGCCGCCGGCCTTGACTTTCTGGGCAACCTCATGGAACGGAAAGGACTAAAGATGAAATTGAAGCACATGTTTATTCTTCTCCTGTACCTGCTAAACACCAAAAGACTCACCACACACAAGTCTACTATTTAGCTTAAAAAAAACCCCACAAAAATATAGTCTGACCAACCTTGAGAATAATCAAAATCTATTAACAAGGTACTGCTGCTAATGAAGACAACAAGAAATCACTTGACAAGGTGCTTTCCAAGGTTTTGCCCACCAACCAGAATTAATCCACCAAATTCGCTAAAATTATATTACTAAACATACCCATAATTTTAGCCTCAGGAATAACCATGACTTGGGCTCACCAAAGCTTCAGAGAAGGCAATCACATAACAAATGCCTTGAGCATTTCGTACTTCTGTCATCTTAGGAGTTTATTTTACATTGCCTCAAGAAAGTATCTTCAAACACTATTTACCATTTATGATGTATATGAGTCTAATTTTTCATTACAACAAGATTTCACAGAAACTCCTTAAATATGTGTCTCCTGCGCTATGTAATATTTTACTTTACATCAAATCAGTAGTGTCCAGGGCAATTTTTGCAGACTGATAAAGCTTTTGTAGGGCAAGTTGTAGGTTGCTAGTTGAGATCCCAGAAACATGTGGCAGGATGTCATCCTGGCCAGTCAGTCTGAGAAGCTGACGACTTGCGATTTTTCATGCAGGATTATGTTTTATTTCTTTATCTCCTACAATGTGATAAAGGAGTACAAGTATTGAGTATTTATCTTCACTATTTTGGAAGTTTCTGTACTTACCTGAATGTTGTGATTATTACTGATGGCTTAGGAATAACAAATTTCCTTCCTAGTTTTAAATTTTAAAAGCATGTTAACAAAGTTCCTGTTCACTTTAACAATGAAGATTGTGATACCTCTGATGGACACTCCAAAGAGTCTCCACTATTATAGCAACTTCATGTTACCTTCTGGAGTAAGTAGTAAGCAGTCTTCTATAAAGGGAGGAACACGTGATATCAATTCTTAGTTAATTTCATTAACAGAGAATTAATTGGTATTTGGATTTGGAACACATTATGAGACCCTGGGATATAATTGTCTCCCCTGAGCTCCCCTCCCTTTGACTGGTATAAGATCAACACGACAAATCAGGTGTCTCCTTGCCCAATGCCAGGGGCTGGGCCAAGGCTTTTCTAGGCCTGACACTTTGACACAAAGCCAAGAGATAAGCAGCCTCTCCATGACTCCTCCATAGTTAGCCACCGTCCCACCCTGGCCCTAAACTATAACCTGTGACTCAATTTGTTAGCAGCAGAAAAATGGCACCAGGTGTTAATCTTGGTTCAAGCAAACTCAACTCTGGAGTTTTGGCTAAGAGAAGAATTCAGAGGCAAGACTCAAGTTATAAGAGAAAGTTTATTTAGAAAGTCAGAGAGGTAGAGGAAGTGCACCATAGAAGAAATGGGCTCAGGAAACAAGTTCCAGCAAAAGAAGGGCCCTTGCAGCTTAGGAGAATAGAGAGAAAGGACAGGAGAGAGAGAAGGGAGGAAAAGGGGAGGATGGGGTGCGGGGAGAGGGAGAGAGCCCTGGAGAAAGAATGGGGTGGGGAAAGACTGGCTCCACAGAGAGAACCACCTGTCATTACTTTTCTAGTCATTTTTTTCTTAAATTTATATTAAAATAAAGTTCCATTTCTCTGCACATATGTGAACTGATGACAAAAAGAACCCTCTTGAAGGTAATCTTGGGGGCAAGAGAAATTTGGCTGGGATTTTAAATTTCCTGCCAATAACCCCAGAAGTAAAAATTCACATTGCAACCATTAGGCGCTATGGCTAAGCTTGACTCTATTATAACTCCTAATATGTTTTCAAGTTCTCATACCTATGCCATCTTATATCTATTCTCCAAGACCTTAGTGCATAAACTGTACCTTTCAGCATTAAAGGCCCTTGTGATTAGTCCTCTTGAACTTTTAAGCATGCGCATTAATGGAAGCAACATGACAGAAGACTATGACATTGTCAGTAGTATAGCTATGAGGTGCAAAATTCTGTGTGTGGCTCAGCTGGACAACCTGGGTAACAATTACATTGTACGAATCCACTGAGTTATATACCTATGACTTGTGCTCTTTTCTGTAACTTTGCTATACTTAAGGCAATCTCAACCATGCTTACAGACTATTATCACTTCTAAATCAACCTAAACAGGTTAGTCTTTTAACATACAATGTTAACAATCCCAGTTTGTCTTTCGAGTTACTCAATTTAGAAAACATTTATGGAAAGCCTATTTACTAAGTAAAAGGGAGACCTTTTAGGCATTAGAGATTGAATGCCTTCAATTACTGAGAGAAAAACACTAAGCTGATTTCTTTTACTTTCTTAAGGATTGATCATAGTCTTTCATCCTACAAATATTTATCAAGCATCTACTATATGCCAAGTGCATGAATAGGAACTGGAAATTAAGTGGTGATTGAAAGGGAGCCATGTATTTTAACATTTCAGAGGAAAAAGTAATGATGAAATAATTTCTTATACTAAGATAAAAAAGGTTCCCTTCCATCGAAGTGGATACCTTCAAATAGATCACATAGACCTCACTGCTTTGTAGAGAATCGAATCAAGATTCAAATGTTTATAATGCACTGTGGTTTTAACATCTACAGATTTTTCACAAGTTTCCCATAAGAATATTCACCAAAACTAAGATTCTTATGGCTACATCATGAAATCAGTTCCCTATGAGGTGGTAACAATGTTCATTTAATAAACAAATAAGTACCTACAGTAAGAAATATTGTTTGCTGGGCAATTTGGGGGAAATATTCTAAGATGTTTCCTTTTGGAAGAAGTCAATTGGATATATAGGCTATACTAGAAGGAAAAAAAAAAAAAGCCAGCCATCTCTCTGGGTTTCCTTCTCGGATCTTAGCCCTCTAATTCTTCAGTGCCTTATTGGTTCCCTGAAGTATATGTACATATATCCACTATTTCTAGTTCTTCTCGGTGGGATGATTGGTCCAATTTAATTACCCTAACCAGAAGTTATGCTTACTTCCACGTTGAGTACTCTTCTATCAGCCTCATACACCCATCACTCTCCTAAAATTGCCCTTTTGAAGGTCACTAATGACCTGTGTTGGTAAAGCCAATGGTTAAATCTTACTCTCCACTTTCATTAACCTACCAGCATCACCTGAGCACATGATTATTACTTCCCTTACCTTCAAAGCCACCTCTCCTCCGTTTTTCAGTTTCTCTAGATGCTCCTTCTCTTTTGCTGGTTCGTCTTCAGCTCCCCATCTTCTTAAAAGCTGGGGTGCCCAGGGCTGTCATTTGACCTCTTCCCTATCTATTAGCGGTGCTTGGTGATTTTACCACTGACATGCTCAGAGCTCTCAAATTTGTTATTTCTAGTACAGCACTGTCTCCTGAACCCAACTGATATGTCTAACTTCCTTTACTTCACATCTTCACTTGGATATCTAATAGGGATCTTAAACTAAGCTCCTGACCCACTGACCTCCACTGTCCCCAAACCTGCTAGTTTTAGTCCCTCCCCACACCACCCCCCATCTTGGCTAATGGCAATTCATTTCTGGTTGCTCAAGTAAAATCTTGCATCCTTGACCTCTCACACCATGTACACTCCACCAGCAAATCACTTGGGGACTATCTTCAAAGTATGTCCAGAATCTGATCACCACTTCCACTGCTACCACCCTGGTCTAAGTTAACAATATTTTGCTTAATTATTGTACAACCTCATTTCTGTTCCTGCCCTTGGTCCCGTTTAGTCTTTCTCAGCACAGCAGCCAGAGTGATTGTTATTACATAAATTCTATCACTTTATCTCTCTGTTTAAAAATCTTTAATAACTTGCCATAGATAAATGCTAAAGGACTTAAATGACCCCTATTATGTCTCTGGACTCTTGTTTTTCTCCCTTGCTTACTCTGCTCCAGCCACGTTTCCTTCATGTATCTCAGTTCATTGTTTCAAACAATGGAAGAGAGGCAACTAAAGTTGTAAAGACAAGCAGAGATGGAACCACATAAGCCACGTTGACCTGTCATAATTCATGATGGTATTGCCTATAATGCACAAGGCCCTATCCTAGGCATCTGAAATACGACAATAGAGTTATAAAAATCTTAACACTTCTGGAGTTTGCATTCTAATGGGAAAGTAGACAATAAAGATGCCCTGGCTGGTGTGGCTCAGTGGATTGAGTGGAGGCCTGGGACCAAAGGGTCGCCAGTTCGATTCCCAGTCAGGGAACATGCCTGGGTTGCACGCCAGGTCCCCAGTAGGGGGGTGCGTGGGAGGCAACCACACTTTGATATTTCTCTCCCTTTCTCCCTCCCTTCCTCTTTCTAAAAATTAATAAACTCTTTTAAAAAACTATGATGTAACCATGGTATAATGCTAAATGTTATGGAAGAAAATAAAGCAAGAATGGGGAATAGTGAAGGCCAAGTAGTGGTTATCACAAATTTAAACAGGGGCCCCGGCCAGTTTTCTCTTCAGCTTCCCATCCTCTTAAAAGTTGGGTTGCCCAGTGTTGTCATGACTTCCTCTACGGGGAGTGTCATCCTGCAAACTCAAAGGTCATGGGTTCAATTACCCATCAGGGTACGTGCCTGGATTGCATATTCTGTCCCCAACAGTCAAAGGTACACACGAGACGCAACTGATGGATGTTTCTCTCCCCTTCTCTTCCCCCTTCCGTTTCCCTCTAAGCATGTCCTCAAGTGAAGATTAAAAAAAAAAGTAAACAGGGTACTCAAAAGGCCATGGCAAGCAGAATTGTGTCCGAGTATCATATATATGAGATCTGCCTGGAACAAGTCCAGCCATTGTTAATATTAGTAGTTTGTGTAACATCGGTGTAACCTGGCAGCCAAGAAGAGTGAATTGGAATGTGCAAGCACGAACAATGACAATTTCACTGTACTAGTCAGTGGGGGCAGCAGGTGCTGTTGAATGAGTATGTGTACTGTGTGGCTGTCACATTAAAAATGACTGAGTGAGCAGAGCAACGAATCTGCATCAAATTTTACATTAAGCTTAAACATTCCTCCACAGAAACTATTCAGGTAATTCAGAAGGCCGCAGCTACGGGCAACCGGTGATTGGAAGCTTCATCACAACAATGCGCCCACTCTTGCAGTCACGTCTTGTGCAGTTTTTTGGCGAAACATCCAATCACCCAGATGGCTCAGCACCCCCTCGAGCCCAGATTTGGTGCCCTGCAACTTCTGGCTTTTCCCAAAACTAAAATTGTCTTTGCAAGGGGAAGACTTCAGACTGTCAGTGAGATTCAGGAAAATACAATGGGGTAGCTGATGGCAATTGGGAGAACTGTGTGAGGTCCCAAGGCACCACTGAGGCGTCATTGTCCTAGGTACAATGTTTCTTGTATCTTCAATAAATGTCCCTATTTTTCATATTACATGGCTGGATACCTTCTGGAGAGCTCGTACATGTATTTTGGAAAAGATCATGCTAGGTGAGACAAAGAAAAGTGTTAAGAAATTTTCAGACTTTTTACTAATCTTCCCCATTGACTTTAGAGCAGGAAGGTCAAACCACGTGTATAAATAGCTGACTTTTTTTTTTTCTGGACTAAGCACTTGAATGGTATTATTTTCAAGGCAAACTGGGTTGACTTTTCTCCATTTCAATAAAGATTTTTTAAAAATTCATAGATTGAACCCCCAAACATTTCAATGACTTGTTAATCTGACAGCACTGGCCCAGTATCACTATATCCTGTTACTAGTAGCTTTCCTTTTAAATTTTTCAATTAACTTACAAACTTGTTCATTTTGTTGGGTTTGCGTAGTCCAAATTACTCGAGTATACATGTGTAGTTACCAGTTCTAGAAATAGTACGTAGATGAGCCCTGGATTGGACAGACCACCGAAAACCAATTTTCTAATTTCTGTGGCTGTGCAAACCTTGAATTTAAGTCAACAAGGTGTTTTCTCAACACCCCCAATTAGGTGCCTTTACTATTTAATAGAGCTCCAAACTAATTGGTCTCTAGTCACTTGCCCTGTCCCTCCCTCTTCAGCTTCTACACTTTCCATAAACACTAACTTGTACCCTCTAATAGGCCCCAATAACCTGTCCCTACTTTTACATTCTAACATTCCTTGTATCTGATCATTGCAAGTAACCAGTTACATGGTTCTCTGAAATTCATAAAATTTCATTTTAAAGATAAAGCACTAACTGGAAATAACTAAAAAATAAAACCTTCCAATTTATAAATGCACAGCAATAAAATCAGAATTCTTCCTATAGACGTCAGCAAAACTTGACTGAAAATTGTTCCATATTCCAAAGATCTTCCCATGCATTATTAGCATCACCACCACCACCACCTGTGCTTGAAGCCACCACCAGTCTTTTTCTGTAAGCACCATAATTGTTCAAATTTTCCAGGTAAGAGTGAACTTAGATTTATAAGGGATTTTAAAAACCAGGTTAAGTTTGTCATCTCCTTTAAGTGGTTATCTTTTCCACAACAGGAAAACAAAATTGGTACAGTAGTCCCAACCTCATCTGTAGCTTGTTACCTGCAGTCGACCATGGTCAAAGATGGGAAATGGCAAGGGATACCTTGAAACAAGCAAACTCATTTATAGCATAGTTTCAATTGCCCTATTTTTAGTGTTAATCCCTTACTGTGCCTAACTTACCACTTTTGGAAAAAACATAGTACCATGGTTTCAGGCATCCACTGGGTGTCTTGGAATATATCCCCTCACAGATAAGCGGGAGCTCCGTCCTGCTGGAGAACATTAAAACCCGGAAAGCTACTCTTGGTGGAAACAACTGGCCCAGGGATGCAAGTAGCCAGCTCTGCAGTTGGAGTTCTGCTTATTCGCTGCTTAAGTAATTACACCAAGAAAGAGTGTTTTAGAGTTCTTTAACATCCATTTACACTTACACAATGCTGGAAATGCTTGTGGGCATTTTCACCGGTCCCATTTACTTGTCAAAGGAATGCATAATAAATACTGAAAGTCAAGCCTAAAAGCTATAGCCAGTCTTAAATTATGAACTCAAAAATGGCCATTTGCAACTTAAGTGCTCTCTTGTATAAAGTATCAAAAACTTAATACAAGTACTAGTCTTAAGCAGTCACACAAGTCTAAGCCACATTTATTTGCACATGTAATGGGCAACAGATACTCCAAATTCATACAAATTTATAAAACGGTTAATAATCACTTGGTACACTTGTGTTATCTTGTTTACAGATTCAAGTGTAAATGAACTTTATTTTGTAAACTTTTATACAATACTTAAAACAAAAATTCTTGAAAACACTTATTGGCATGTTTCAGTTAGAGCCAACACAAAGGTTAAGACAAGACTACAAACTCAAAAACCAGGTTTAGAATATACTTTTCCACCTCCCTCCCCTGGAACGAAGTGATTATTTTAACAGATGTATATGCTGTATCACAAAAAATGAAGACAAAAGAATGATGCTCCCATAATTGTGAAAATGTCAACCAAATCATACTGTTTTAATTTATCTACCAAATATATGGTGTAAATATGAGAAATGGAAATGTTTAGATGAAAGTAACGAGGGAAATCAGAAAAAGTAGTAAATCATCTTAAGAACTATGCCCCCCAAAAGCTGCAAAGATCTTTGACAATGCAAAATAACTGTCCAAGGCAAATAAAAGTGAGGAAACCTTCTAAGACAGTCTAATCATGTTCAGTATCTAGTGATAAAAGCTGAAAATGATATCAAGGGGACATTTATTATACAAGTGTCGAGGACATCCCAAAACTAATGAAAGAAATGCACATTTATTTCTACAAAAGCAACATATGATATAGAATTAGAAGGGAACAGACTCAAAGATTTACCTATTAAAATATACAGATTCTTACTGAAGAGTATAGGATATTTAAAAAAGATGACAAGGGATGTTAATCTTTTTTATTATAATTATTTTTTACATATTTTGGAACCTCACATAATTTTGATAAATAACTCTTACAAAATTATGCAAAAAGTACAAGAATGTCTGGTAAACAAACAGTCTGTATTTTCCAAAAAGATTTTTTTACAACATGCAATTCTTAAGGCAGCATCCTCCTTACAAGGAAAGGTAATCCTTTAACTCATCAAGAAATCTTCTGCTGCAAATTGGCTAAGAAAGCCTGGCTTCTTCCATTAACGCCTTTTGTCTTTCCTGTCTGATTTTCGGTCTCTTTCACTTCTTGAAGATCTTTTGCCTGATCGACTACTCTCTGATATAGACCTCTTTCTGTCGGACCGGGAATTCTTATCCTTTGATCCTTTTGTATCTCTACTACTGCCACCTTTTGAAGATTTGTGACTCCTTTCTAGTCCTGATGTATCCCTTCGCTTCCGATCTACGCTCCTTCTGTGCTTTCTGTCTCTATTATGTCCCCGACCCCTACTCCGACTTCTACTCTCACTACTGCTACTAGTGCTGCTGCTGCTGTCTCTGCTGCTGCTGCCGCTTGTACTGGAGCTGCTACTGGAACTACTTCGACTACTGCTGCTGCCACTGCTGGAACTGCTTCCACTGCTGCTACTGGTTGAACTGCTACTAGAACTACTACTGCTGCTGCTCCGACTTCTACTCTTGCTTGTTTTATTTCTAGCTCGACCTCTACTTCTGCTTCTAGTTTTGGTTTTGGATTTGCTCTCTGAATGTACTGTCAAGGGTGGCTCTACTGCCATCTCAGTAAGTTTTACAGATTCTACAGGAAACTCCTTCCTTTCAGGTAGTAAATGCCCTTGCTCCGGAATAACCTGAGGTGATGACTCTAAAACAGCTAATGGCAAAGTCTCAGGTTGAGAGGGCGGCTGGGGCTGGAGCACTGGTTGGGACTGAGATAGGGGCTGAGGCTGAGGCTGGGGCTGAGCCAGAGCCATAGGCTCAGGTTGAGGCTCAGATTCTTTCTCTTCTTTGTCCTCAGGCTCATTTTCCATTTCTAGAGCATTAGCATTCTCTTTTGCAGGAGAAAGAGACTTGCATTCTTTATCTGGCTCAACTTCAAATTCCATTTCTGGCTCCAATTCCTTGTTAGTTTCATTTTCTGAAGGTTCTACACTTTCCACTTGGTTCGTTTCCATTACCTCCTGCTCAGCAATTACATTTTTGACACTCTCCACCATCTCTAGCACATCCAAAACTTCGGGCTGACTATCCTGCTGCTTCTCACTTTCCCTTACCTCAGTTTCGTCTTCCATCTTAACCTCCATCTCCTGTTTTTGTTCCTCCTCCTCCTGTTCTTTCTCTGCATCACTATGAACTATACTTATTTCCTTTTCCTCTTCCTCTCCTGCTTCCTCTATTTCTACATCATTGTGCTGATTACCTGTCTCCTCCAACTCTTCCTCTCGCTGAGCCACCTTACCCTCTTCTTGTTCCGCCTTCTGTTCTTCATTTCGCACCACCTGTTGCTCTTTTTCCTTCATTGATTGTCTTCTAGGCCTAGCCTCCATTTTATTTATTTGTTCTGCAAATTCGAGGCGTCTACCTTCAAATAAAGCTAAAGAATAAAAATGTACATGTGTAAAATTTACTATGGTTAAGTAAATTAGCCACAATCTGACCCCTGGTCACAAACTGTCATTTATCTAAATGTCTTTTTGTAACGAAATGATGACAAAAAAATAATTATGGCAAGTAATTAATTACAAATTGACATTAAGATGACAAAAGCAATGAACTCACCCAAAACCTACATATAAAGAAATCAGTCACAGGCAAAACTACATCATATTATCTCAGTGACAGACAAAAAGGACAATCTTTTGTTATTTATTTTACGTTAGTAGAAAAAGAACAAAGCTTCCTTCAAATAATTTCTTTTATGGTATATCATGTATTAATTTTTCTGATCCTAAGTAGAAATGTCATCTAATCACCATCTTAGAAGTGTTTACCCTTCCGTGTGTGCTCCCTTCTTTGTACTACACCGATGTTTTCCTTGCTTCATTAGTATTTATGTCTGGTTACTAAAAAGTGTCAGGCAAAAAGAAGTAATGCCACTCACATGCATAAGAAATACACATGGATTAAGCACTGCCTACAAAACCTAAGTTTCCAGTTAAACTCCATCATAAAACAAATGCTCCTACACTCCAAACACGTTAGCATCGTATTTTAGCAATCAACTATAAAATCACAACCTATTACAAGAAACAAACATATGTTCATATGTGAGTGTGTTACCTTACCGATTAGGAATATTTCAATGGATCTCTTTTCATGTACACTTACTTACCATTCATTTTTCTCTGTGACTCTTCTATTAGTTTTTGGGTAGCTGGGCACATTCTTCCAGGAATATAGAACAAATGGGGCTTTGTCTTAGTTCTTATATATTTAATTATCTTGGCATTGTGCTCATTCCATTCTTCTTGCTAAAGAAAAGGTAAAAGGTCAGTGTTTATAAACATAAAAGGTCACCAATTTTAGAATTCCAAAATACTACTCACCAGCTGCGCAAGCTCAACCTTCTGTTCCAAAAGCCGCAGTTCTGTCTGTTTAGCACGCCTCTCTTCAAATAGTTCTCTCCTCTCATTTTCAACCTGCTTTCTCTCTTCTTCTGCCTGCACCTCAAGTTTCTGTTCAATTTCCTGGCGTCTCTTTTGCTAAAGATAAAAAATGAACTTTAAAATCTTATTACATATCTTGATTATGTGAAGCATTACAACTTTACTAAGTTATCTGCATATATATTTCACACTAGCAATTTAAGGTACCAACTAATTCAAACTTGGTACTACTTAGCATTTGAGAGTGACGGGAATTTCTCTTTCAGAAAATGGGGACTGAAGCTTTTCTGTGTAAAAATTTGGATTTTCAAGCCATCAGCCAGTATCAGTAACTGTTCCATTCCAACATGAGTTTTAGGTAAGGTTCATAAATTAACCATACACGGAAAAATGTCTTTATAGGTTGTCTTCAGTTATTCTTCCTAAATAAAAAAATGACAGATATGATTTCCTACCTAATATAGTAGTAAGCCATACCTTCATTTTTAAAAAACTATACTTATCCTTCACATTAAAACACCTTTAAATCTTTTATATTCTCTAGTAAAATTAACACCTAAAAGCTGAAATGTTTATTAATCTATAACTGAACTGTTATCTCCTTTTCCACTGTAAGATCTCCCCTGAGAAGCAAAAACTTGGGTGTTCAACTCCACAGACCTACAGCAAAATAAATGCTTCTTGAAAGATGACACAGTTTAATAAACTGTGGAGGGCAGTAAACATTTAAGATTTTGCTTATGTAGTGCTAAGTATTGCCCTTGAGTGTGTAAATAAGTCTAAAAAATTAGAATTACTGAACTAGTAGCAATGATGAATTCAACACCCTTGGCTCAAGAAAAAGTACTCTGAAGCCTAAAGGGACTTGTCTAAGACCACTGAAACAAGATTAATACAGAGCTGAAACCAGAACTCAGGTTTTCCTAGTAACAGGCCAGAGTTCTTTCCACTACAAAGCTGTTCACTCAAATGGTTCACAGCACCTTAAGAAAAAAACAGTTAACAAGGTAACTACTTCAGAAAGTTTTATGATTTTCATTGGTTTCATTTTGGGCTGCAACTAAATCTTGAGAGCTTTCTGGCTCTTTTTAAAAACATGTAAGCAACTACTTTGATACCTTAAGTAAAGGAAGCAGAGAAAAATTGCATAAATACCCTTTCAGTAGCAACAGTGGATTCTTGTTTAAATTTCTGAAGGGTGCCCATCAACAAGCCAAATATTCGCCGGTTCCTAAAGAACAAAAAAGAAAGAAAATTCAATTCCAGTAGGAGCCACTTCATTTAAACCTGCCATTTCCTAAAAAGAAACATAGTATAGGCACTTGGACAACTGTTTAAATTTTCTTTTCTTTTTTTAAAAAATATTTTATTTATTTATTTACTTATTTTCAAAGAGAGGGAAAGAGAGAGAGAGAAAGAGGGAGGTAAACATCGCTATGCAAGAGAAATCCCACACACCCCCAACTGGGGACCTGGTCCACAACCCAGGCATTTGCCCTGACAGGGAATCACACCTGCGACCTTTCAGTTCACAGGCTGGCGGCTCAATCCACTGAGCACACCAGCCAGAGCTGCTCAAATTTTCTTAAAATTGCGGTATTTGACAGGGGTTTCTTTGCCCCAGAAATCACAAAAGGTACCTTTGCTTTCCCTTTTCGTCCATATTTTGATCCTGGATAAGGTCTCTCCGTGTGCGCTCTTTGGAGGTAGCTACAACTGAAGACTGCAAAGCTGGCTGCAGGAGAAAAGAAAATCTCAGTAATTTAACAAGCATTTGGGTGGTACTCTTTAAAATGTTCTCAGACGAAAATACTATATTCATCCTCTAAGAAGTTCTTTTCATCTCAATTACCTTTTTAACATCATCATCCTCTGGGTCGCTTTCTTGGCGTGATTCTCTCCGTGTCCGACGCTCCCCGCCCAGCCTGTTGTAGGAAAAATAACTTAAATGACCACTAAAGAATTTGACTTAAGTGCATACGTAGGGCAAATGACTACTTTTTCTAGGATTCTTTTCCAGAAACCTCATTCTATCAGTCTCCACCTCATTTTACTCTTTCCTCCAGTATTGAAAGGATAAATAGATCATCAATACCCAATCCAGACTCTGATCTCCTTTTTCTCTCAAACTGGCTAAGTTTTTGTAGTACAAGGCAGAAAAGCAGCACAAACTGACTATTCTCTCAGTATTACTCACCTCATGACCTTTATTTTGGTTAAGAGTTATCGTTAATGCAAAACTGAGTTTTGAGGGGTACTTCCTGTCTCAGTGACCAAAAATAACCACACAGGATGGTCTGCTCATAAATTCCTACCTGGGTAAGACATGGCACGCAGTCACCTAACAGCTACCTTAGCCAAGGTCAATCTTTACCTCAGACCAGCTGTCTACTGCTCTTATCCATCTAAGATAACATACCTTTGAAATGCCTCAGAAATTTCAAGACCCCTGGAAGGCTCAACAACAGACTCCACAGCACAAGACCAAAGAGCCCTCACTGTTGCTATCGCGTTCCCACATACAATCTCTATGTGCAGTAAATGTTAATTATCCAGTACCCACCACGGCAAAAGAAGTCTCTCCGTTTTGCTTTTTATCCAGCCCTAGAGATTTCCCTGCTTTTCCTTCTCCAGCCTCCTTAATCTACCACCAGCAGATTTCATGTAACCCTCACACCTCCTCCTCCTCCTATTCTAATCTATAAAAATAAGCTGCAAAACTGCCATTCTCCAGAGCATTTTCTCAGTCCGCTGAGATTTCTGTTCCTGCGCATGCACTCAAAATGTTGGTTCATGTAAACTCTTATAAAACTTTTCTACAGGCTGGGCATATTTCATTGACAAAACAATATTCATTAAACATTTACATTTGAATGCCACCTCAGAAAATAAGACACATTAAGTATGCCTTCAGAATCTTTTTTTCGACATACCTACTGACTGCCCCTTCAAGGTCTCTCTGTTTGGCTGGGGGTCCTCCTCCACTATCTGAGAATCCACGCCTGTGATTAAAAATGTCCAACACAAAGCACGTGAAATGTAAGATAAATGATGTTTCCATTTAGCGAGAGAACTTAAATTTTTAAATAGTCTTCCAATAAAAGCAACCTTAAATGGGTCTTCACTCCAACATGATTATATAGCATTAAAAAAAAAAAATCCACGAGAATAAATTAAGTTTACACAAAAATGGTAGTCAACATATTCTTTAGTCTTCAGGTCTCTGCACGTCAACGAAGTGCCGCGATAACTGGGCAGAAAACTACAGCTGATTACAGCTTTAAACACAAACATTTCTCACACGGGTCCTACGATGAATTTTGTTTAAAACGGCAGTTTAGTATAAAGATCCCGAGCAGTTCTAGCACATGAGTTAAGGCCTAAGGAAATCTTACCTCAGCAATAAACTACCACGTCCTCTACCTCCACCAGGACCAGAAAGGGCCAGCAATCTGGCTTGGATGGGCCTGCAAGAGAGTTACAGATCAGGGTGAAACTCACATGCAAACACATCCAACGTATTCCATTCACTGGTGCGTTTCATCACAAGAGGAAAATAACCAGAAGGGGTCTCAGCAGACGGGTCACATCTCCGTGTCGGAGAAAGGGCAGGAGTCACTCTTTTATTTCGCTTCCTGATTTCCTCAAGATCAGTATCATAAAAAGCACGTTGACCTCGATACCACTGCACATGGGCAAGCCTGGATCGGTTCCGTATTTGGCCAAGCCCAAGCAAGCGGCACGTGGGCAAGAGTCGGGGAGCCAGGCGGCGAGCCGCGTCCCGGGAGGGCTGCGGGCCGGCCCGGCCTGGTGGTCGTCGGCGGGGAAGGGGCTTTGTGCTGCGGTTGCGGGCCTGTGCAGCCAAGGGCGGGAATCGGGGGCCCCGGCCTCCACAGGCCTGGAGGCACGCCGGCGCGCCCTCGATCCGCTCTGCTTCCTCACGCACCTGAGCCGCCCGAGGACCTACGGCGGGGGCCTGGGAGTCTCCTCGCCTCACCGAAGACCGGTTTCGACCGCCGCCTCGGAAACAGGCCGCGATGTTACAGCCTTCTCAGGGCTGGTCGCCCTCCCCGCCCCCAATTCACCCTGGTTCGATGGCTGCCTCGCGGAGCCGGCACTGCTTATACGGCCCTTACCTCACGTCATTCGGATCCCGCCCGGTGAGCTTGCGAATATTCTCATCCACATTCTTTAGGCTCTCTTTGGCCTTTTCCAGCTGCTCCTGCAAAGTTCTCACTGCGACCGCCATCTTCTCCCTGCAGCAGGCTTCGAGACTGCTCCACAGGCCGCCCCTGGCTCGGTCGCGCCGCCAGAGGAAAGGACTGACAGCTCGCCTCAGCCAATGACGGTAGACGTTGTTTTCGGCCTCAACCACTCAGCCACCGGAAGGGGGGGAATCAGCCGGTCTTTGTGACTCTGGGCCAATGAAAAGTCCGTCGGGCGGTCCTTTCTCCCCCCCCCAGTTAGTTGCAAGTTCCTGGGCTCTGCTTCTAACGCAGTGCCGGGGCGGGTTCGTGAGTCCTTGGTCCTCTGAGACGCGGGCTCGCTGGCTAGCTCTCTTAAAGAGAGGGCTGCCGAGTTTTGCATCCCTTTTAACCTGTGTTTTGACGAGGTTTACGTTGTCTTAGCCACTTAATCACATCAAAGTGGGCCGGAGGCGAGTGCATTCTCCCACTCCCCATCAATGAGTAGGTTAGGCAAGGGTGCGGCCGTTGTGTGGTGCGCATGCCCAGGGAGAGTGTGGGGGGAGCAGGTTTCCTTAGGTTAGGGTAAACCAACCTGGGCAGAGGGAGGCAAGGAATGAAGACACAGGAAAAGTCCTTAATGTTAATGTAGGAGCTACCTGTTACTTTGAGACACTGTATGAAACGCTTTACATATGTTATGCCTCTCAAAAGCTTGAATAAAATGCCCGTTTTTTCTGATAAGGAAATTGAGTCTGGGGATACTGTTATTGTCCCTAGGTCTTGGCAGCCTAGAATCACAGTCAGATCAGACCCTGCGGAAGGCTGTACTAGAGAAAAGCGACGATGGTACGGATGAGGCAGACATTAGCCTCTACACCTGGCCCAGAACCGGTTAGTTTTAAGATGTGGTCCAGGGAGCGGTGCTATGGTTGGTTGTGTGTGCGAGGCTGTTGTCCAACTCTCTGCCTGCGTTGCCACCAGAAATATATTTGCAAATATCTTTGTAAATTATAGCTCAGAAAACGTTTTTCTCACAATGTTACGAATAACCTTTGGATTCTCATTTTCCATCTATCAGCCAGGTGTCCTCCTGTCACCCCTTCTGGCACCAAGCATTATTAGCAGGCCAGCTGTATTTAACCCCAGCCGCTATTTTAATTCACCCAATTTTTAAATGCCCCTCTGATGTATGAGCAGTAACCTAGGCTTTGAGGATAAATCCTAGAACGAAACAGCTGTGGTTCCTGCTTCTCGAGTTTATAATCTCCTCAGGGAGCAAAGATCATTCCTGTACTCATTCAACAAATATTTAATGAGTGCCTATTATGTGCCAGACACTATTCCACGAACTTCGATACATCAGTGTACAATATAGATCTCCACTCTCAAGGAGACTGGGAGCAGAGAGAGTATGGAGACAGAAACAAACATCAGTAAATTATGTAGCATGTTAGTGAAAGAGCAGAATATGCCACCCCAAAATGTGCCAGGTTGGCATATGAATTATTTTGAGCTGAATGCAATAAAGACCCAGTAGATTAAAGAAAAACTTTTAGCCCTGACCGGTGTGGCTGTTTGTTGGGCATTGTCCTACAAAGCAAAAGGTCACTGGTTCAATTCCTGGTCAAGGCACATGCCTGAGTTGGGGGTTCTGAGCACATAGGAGAGGCAACGGACTGATGTTTCTCTCCCTTTCTTTCTCCCTCTCTCCCTCTCTCTCTAAATAAATAAATATTAAAAAGAAAAGAAGAACTTTTACCTCTCCCTAACTACCTAAAATAATTTAGTTAGGAGGCCTGGTCAAGGAAGAGAGATATTACCAGAGTTAACTTTTCTTTCATTTTTTAAAAATTAAATTTATTGGGTGACATTGGTTGATAAGATTGGTTGATAAGATTATATGTTTCAAGTGTACAATATTATAATATGGAATCTGAGAGAGAACTTTTTATCTGAAAGGCTTACCTGCATGGCAAGGCAAACATCTATCTGATTATCAAATATTTGCTCTTCTTCCTGTGAATTGTCCTCCCTTCATTTGAAGCCCCAGGTCCTATCCCATTCCTTAAATTAGGACAGCATATAAACTTCAACTGCCTAACTGCCTTTGGGGTCTCATATTTTTATGGAGCTCTTATTCGTGAAATTAAATTTATTTTTCTCCTATTAATCTATTTTATGTCAACTTAATTATTAAACCAGCCAACAAACCTGAAAGGGTAGAAGGAAAACATTTCCACTCCAACATTAAAAACAGAGATGTACTATTGGAAAAACATAAACTAAAGCTGGATAGGATGGATGAAGATTGATAAATATTTCTTTCTGATGGTGAGCATATTTGATATCATTGATCCATATTAGAATCCTATGTCACAGGCAGTACATGAACCAGGAGAACGTGGTGACACTAGATCCTAACACCAAATGAAACAGTGTTTCTGTTAGGTAGTAGGTAGGAATGAGCAGCAGGAGGGGAAATAAAGCAGGGCCCCTGTCCACTACAATCTAATAAAGAACCTAAAACAGGAGGCTAGTAACAAAAGCGAGACAATGTCTCGCTCATTGATTCAGCAGTCCTGAGCCCTGTCTGATAACATTGCCAGACGTTCAGAACATCAAAAGCAAAACTATAATAGCACAAGAGGAGGGGAGCCCTTGAAATTCTGTGTCTATCATCTCCACGAGCTGGGAAAGAAAACCTTTGTAACTGTCCCAAGGTCTGGAAGGGAGAGGAGCGGGGGGAGCCTAGAAACTGACTAAAGTAATAAACCCTGAACCTCGATAGTTGGTGCAGTCAGATTAGCTTTGTGCCCACTTGTGGCCAGGTGCTCAAGTGTATAGAACAAACTTACTAACAACTTTATTTTCTCTATACGTGCGGTATTCAGACTAGCTGGGTGCCTGCCTGTATTTTCATGCTTAAGTGTATTTCATAAATAAGCTTGCTATCTCATTTCCACTATATGTGGCTGTCTCTCACCCAAATTCTCCTCTTGCAAGCAAGGCAAGAACTGAGGAAGGGGAGCCCCCTGCTTGGGTCTCCCCAGTAATATTTCCATGAGAAGATGTTTTTAAAGTTAACCAAAACCAGGATCTATTCCTATTTCCAAAGGATCCGTTAATTGGATTGTGGACAATGTAACATAGTTTGCTTTATGGGGTGGGGGAGGGGCTTATAAACTCCAGAGAAGCAGGAACCACAACTATTTTGTTCTAGGATTTATCCTCAAAGCCTAGGTTACTGCTCATACATCAGAGGGGCATTTAAAAATTGGGTGAATTAAAATGGCAGCCAGGGTTAAATACAGCTGGCCTGCTAATAATGCTTGGTGCCAGAAGGGGTGACAGGAGGACACCTGGCTGATAGATGGAAAATGAGAATCCAAATCAGTAAAATGCTGTATTCAGCATTTAGTAGGTGCTTAATGAATGTTTCCCCTCTATTCTTTAAAATACCTTAAGACCACCCTGGCCAGGTAGCTCAGTTGTTTAGAGCATCTATTGCTATTTCAAGGTGGCGGGTTCAATCCCCAGTCAGGGCACATATAAGAATCAACCAATGAATGCATAAATAACTGGAACAACAAATCGATGTCTCTTTCTCTCTCTCTCTCTCTCTCTCTCTCCCCCCTCCCTTGCCCCTCCCCTCTCTCTAAAATCAATAAGTAAAAAAAATTTAAAATATTCTAAGACTCCCACGTTATTGTAGTTTGAGAAATCATCTTATTAAGTTGGCCAATTGCTTACTCTGACCTCGGTGGTGAGCTTGGATTCCTTCTGTTACTTGATAGTGGTGATGAAGGAAGAATGCAGTTGGAACATAAACGACCTAACTTCACATATAGGAAATTTTAGTGATGGAAAAATTAAGATTATGGTTGCAAAATTACACTATTTAGTGTTTTTGAAAGCTTAGGCAGAACTTTTGTGCTTGACTTATGCAATAATCAAATAAACTGATCTAAACATAAGAAGGGACATGTAAAAAAAAAGCCACTATAATTCCAATTATGGAACATGATTTTAAATCCCTGTGAAAGGATATGAAGAGTTGAGAGGTTGTCAACAATTTGAAAAAACTCAGTATGTTAACTTTGGGGATGCAATGAATTAATTGGAAAAAAAATCCGCATTGTCAATTATTAAGAAAAGAACTAATGAGATGCTATGCAACACGTTTCTGCCAGATTTACCAAATTTAAGAGGTGCATTCATCTAACACATGTATTTGCGCCTTTGTAGTTGTTTCCCATCTGTCACAGATTTTTTTTGAAAGGTTTTATTTTATTTATTTTTAGGGAGAGGGAAAGAGAGGGAGAAAAAGAGAGAAATATCCATGTGAGAGAGAAACATCAGTTACCTCTTCTAAGCACCCCAACCTGGGCAAACCCGCAGTCATGTGCCCTGATGGGGCATCCAACCTGCCACCTTTCCCTCTGTGGGACAACACCCAACCAACTGAGCCTCACCTGTCAGGTGTCACAGATTCTTATGAACTTCATTCCACAATGCTAGTTCCTTTTCTGAAGTCTTTAGCACTTTTTCCCATTCTTCCAATCCTTTGATTAATTTGTGTTTTCTGGTTTGAGCATATCTTGTTCTTTGCTTACCCTCTTGTCCCTTACACCCTTCCAGTAAACTTCCTGGTGGCAAAATGGCTTTAAAGCTTTTTGCATATGTAGGCTTACCCAGTATTGATTGGGATGATTTCTCAACGTATCTAAAACGTATGGCTTTCAAAATTGATATACTCATTCTCTTTTTTTGAGACTTTTTATAAGTATTTGAGCCAAACTGACAACGCGCTGGGGAGCAACATCTCAACTGCTCCTTATTCACTCTTCTTACAACTTTTCATATTAAACATAGGCAGGAAGTGAGCGCTTTTGATGAGGCAAATATATACGCTCACCGGTTCGTCTCATACAAAGTTAACAACAGAGGAAGCAGTGGGAGCTCCTCCTATTTTATACCACCCCGCCCTCCTCCTCAACGTCACATGTGCACCAGCTGTTCACCCAAGGGGAGGAACTCTGTGATCATAGAGCTGCCTGAGTACCGGGATAGAGGGAGCCGGAAGTTGTTTTTTTCGCCCCCCAGCCCAGGGGCCGGATTGGGTCTCCGCGGTTTGGGTTTGGTTCCGGCAGCTGTTAGACTCTTCTTCGGCCGGAGGGCTTGGCGGCCCTCGGGTGGGCTCGCCCGGGCATCGGGCTGCCTGTAGTGCCAGCCTTCAGAACACCAATTGACTTCCTCGGTCTCCTAGCAACGAGGGCCTGGCTGCGGATTGAGGCAGCTGCGGCGCATTCCAAATCGCTCCGGCGCCAGCCTGAACCCAGGAGCCCGGCCCAAACGGGAGCCGAAAACCAGAGCTTGCAAAAATAAGCCGGAAATGGCGGACGAGGCGTTGTTTTTGCTTCTCCATAACGAGATGGTGTCTGGAGTGTACAAGTCCGCGGAGCAGGGGGAGGTGGTGAGTGCTGCCACGGGCCCTTGAGATCCTACTGCGGTGACAGTCTTTGTTTTCCCCTCAGTTCTTTCCTTCAGCCTCTGTCCCATCGCCACCCAAGGCCTTCTGCTGTGTAGACAAGCTGGTCTGCCTGCAGGTCTCCTAAGCCCTAGAACCTGTCAGCAACCTGTCTTTGGTCTTTTATCCTTCTCTCTTTAGCATTTTCTACTATATGGTGCTTTTTTGGGTTCATTTCCATACCTGTGCCCTGCCGGCCGCAGATTTTCTTACTTTTCGTGTCGTCTCTACCATGCTTTACAGAAGGGTCCCTTATTTAATTCTTCTGCCATTTCCAGCACTTCTGAGCCACCCACAGCGCAGACCTGCTCCAACCTGAGAATGCTTTCCCTCCCTCCTTTATCCCACACCCTTAATACCACTCCACGCAACCGGAAGACAGAAACCTAATGGCAGTTGAGGTCAAAGCAAAAGAAAGTTTGCAGGCATTACTATAATTAGGAAACAAATTAATTTATTTAAAAATATTTACTGCCCATTATGTCAGAGGTAGCTTTCTAGGTGCGGGGGATATAGTAATGAAAGAAACAGTGGCCCATCCTTGTGGAGGTTACTTATACATACGTGGCAATCCTTATTCACGCATTGATTCATTCAGAAAACACTTACTCGGTGTGTACTGTGGGCCTGACACTGTGCTAGATGAATAAAATAAAACGCCTGCCTCACGGTCGTTGGGGAATAGGGGTTTAATGAATAATTGAGATATTTGGTGGTAATTAGGTATAGAATCATGGCGTTGAAACAGACCTTTCATAAGTTAGATATTCCAAGTCATGCTCAAGTTAGAAGCCCTTTCTCTAATACTGTTGAAGAAGAGGGGTGGAAGTGGGGTTAGGAAAAGCATCCTAGGCAAAGGTAAAGAAATACACAGAGATATGAAAGAACGTGAAGTATTTAAATATGCTTAAGTATGTGTATTTCGTTGTGACTAGATTGATGGAGAGAAACATCCTGAGAGCTAAAACCAGAAAGAGCCTTGTATGATGCAAGAATTTGGACCTCTTGGTGGAAGTTTTAAAGGATTTTTAAGAAGGGGAAAGACAAGGTCCATTTGTGTTTTAGAAAGAGGAGCCGCTGGAGAGGGAAGATCCTTGCAGTGAGAAGATCCATTCATTGCAGGCACCCAGGCAGATGATGATGATCTGAATCAAGACAGGGATAGAGAGAAGAGGAGTGAACAAGTCTGAGAAATAAGAGGTAGAATCTCTAGGACTTAGTTAGGTATAGGAGTGAGAGTTGAAAATTATCCCCAGGTTTTTAGCTTGAGCAGCTGGTTTGGTTGGAGAAGAATAAGGGAGAAGAGGTGAAGATAATGAATTATTTTTGGACAAGTTGACATTTTCTGATGCGTATAGTATCCAGGAAAAGTTATTGCCAGTTTGTAAACTACAAGAAGGATAGTGTCTTAGTCTGTTCCAGCTGCTGTTAAAAAAAATATACTATAGATGGAGTGGCTTATAAACAACAAACATTTATTTCTCACAGTCCTGGAGGCTGGGAAGTTCAAGATCCAGATGCCAGAAGAACTTGTGTCTAGTGAAGTTCTGTGCCTTGTTCAGAGATATATTTTGGCTGTGTCCTAACATGGCAGAAGGGACTAGCTAGCTCTCTGGGGTCTCTTCTTTAAGGGCACTAATCTCATTCTTGAGGGCTCTTAAGATGGAACCTCCTAAGAGTCCCACCTCCTAATACCATCACATTGAGGGTTAGGATTTCAATATATGAATTTTGGGGGGACACAAACATTCAATCTATGGCACATGGACATGATGCATTGGTAGATAGCATTAGGAAGACATCAGGAAAAGTGCTGGAAATTAAGCAAGTTCTATTGTTATTCAGATCCATCTGTAATAGAGATTTTTTTCAAGTTACAAATTTTTGACTTTACCATCATCAACAGCCAATAGTAATTAATGTTTAGCATCTGTGTTAAGTGACGAGTAGGAGATATTTGCTGTTTGTGCAAAGCTAGCCTTCCTTTCCCCCAAGAATAATTAGTAGCATACCCCTTTTACTCATTATCATGTTATCCCTCTTCCACTCAACCCCCAATGTATACAGTCAGTTCTCTTAATCTTTCCTTTCCAGTTTCTTTCTGTCTTCCAGCTCTTGCCCAGGAAAATTATCTTTTTCTAAACCCCTCTTTTCTTTTTTCTTTTTCTTTTTTGGTTCAGAACTATTATTTTTCTTTTAGATTATTTATTTGTTTATTTATTTTTAGACAGAGGGGAAGGGAGGGAGAAAGAGAGGGAAAGAAACATCAATATGTTGAGCACCCCCCCACTATGAACTGGCCTGCAACCCAGGCATGTGCCCTGACTGGGAATCAAACCAGCCACTCTTTGGTTTGTAAACCGGCGCTCAATCTACTGAGCCACACCAGCCAGGGCCTAAATCCCTCTTTTCCCTAATGTATTAACCCAAAAGAAAACAGAGCTCCTGTAGTCATGACTGGTAATTTTAAGAGGTATGCTAGTCATATATGAGAAAAGAAATTCCTAAGTTTTGAATCACTTAAACCAGTCTTGATGATTAGAATACATATTGGAATCAGGCTGTAATTTTCCTTTTTTTTAGGTTATTAAATTGTTTATTGTATTGCTTTTACAAAGAACTCAGACCATGCACCCAGTAGAGAGAATAAATAAGCAATTTTCATCAATGTGCTACAAGAATTTTTAAAACATGCAATGCCTGACTAGTCAGGGTCACTGTCCTCTTTTTCCCATAGATCTTCAGATAAAAATATGACAACAGCCAACACAATAGGCATCTGGTGTGAATGAATCAAAATTATACCTTTTTTTTTGTCAGGTTGGCAAAACATATGTTTTTGGTGTGCTGCAGAATTTTAGTAATTAGTTTGTGTATGCTATGAGATGAAAAAGGTTGAAATTGCTGATTTAAACTAAAAATAACATTTCCTGTTACAATTTGTTTATGGGGGGAATGTAAAGTGCATATAAACAAAATGATTTTTAAAAAGTTATGTGGTACTTTTTTTATCCTCACCCAAGTATATGTTTATTGATTTTTAGAAAGAGGAAGGGGGTGGAAAGAGAGAGAGAAAGAGAGAGAGAAAGAGAGAAAAAGAGAAAGAGATACCAACATCAATGTGAGAGAAAAACAGATTGGTTGCCTTCCATAGGCACCTGACCAGGGACCGAACCCGAAACCTAGGTATGTGCCCTGACCAGGATTGAACCCACAACCTTTTAGCACGTGGCTAGGGCTAAAAAGTTATGTGGCAGTCTTGATGATTAGAATCCATATTGGAATCAGGGTGTAAGAGGGTTCACTGTGGCCCTGGCTTGGTAGCTAAGTTGGTAGAGCATCGTTCCATGTGCCAAGGTTGTGGGTTTGATCTCTGAGCAAGGCACATACATGAATCAACCAATGAATGTATAAATAAATGGAATAACAAATCAATCTCCCCCCCCCCTAAAAATCAATAAAAATTTTTTTAAAAGACTGTTCATTGTGTTAGTGGCACTACTTTTAAGTGTGTTTCACATTTTTTTATAATAAAAAAAGGAAACGAATGCTACATAATCCTCTTCTCCAGAAATGGGTTTTATATATCTTTTTAGACATAACGTCATAAGTTTTGAAGTGAAATAAAGGACCAGTGTTCTTACCCTCCACATTAGTGATTTTCAAACTATGTTAAAGAGGAATTAAACCTTTAAAAACTGGGTGTTTACCTTTATGGAGAATAGGATTTTTTTAATGAAAAGTTAATGGATAAAATATTTTTATGTTTACTTTTCTTAAAAATTTGGTGTCTACAAGTGAGCACTCACATGTGCCAGAGGGAATGAATAAGTAACAACAGAAAGTATTTACTAGGGCTTATTTTAAAACCTGTGTGATCATTTAGTCTTTGAGAACGTCTACATACATAAACGTATTTCCTGCTAATCCATGTGTTCCTGGGTGATTCTACAAAGAGTAGATTATTCTTCAAAGAACATCCTGATTTAGAGGTGCTCATTCCACCTGAGCATGTTTGGGAATGAGTATGGAGAATCACAGAAAACCAAGGATAGTGATTTGTACAATAAAAAATTTATGTACAGAGTGTATGGCAAGCTTGGGGCCCAAAGGAGTGTCAGGGAAGGTTTCTGGGAGGATGTGATACTTGAGCTGAATTTAAAAGATGAACAGTTTAGGGAACAGCATTTACAAAGGTATGGAGGCAGAAGAAAGCATGGAACTCTGGACTTGCAGAATTTTCAGAGTGGTAGAAAGAGGGATGTTTGTGGATATGTGGCTGTGAGTGATTCTGCTTAACTAGCCAGGGATCATTTAAGGAAAGGCACTTAATGTCATGCTAAGGAGTTTGGGCTTGATTTTGAAGAAAGGGGAAGTGGTGCTGGAAGATGCAGTAGAGATTTAACATGATTTGTTTTTTAGAAAGTCTGTACCAAAAATACAGAAAATAAAGAAAGAAAAAGCTAGAGACAGGGAAGTCAGTCGGAATGCACTGGAAAACCAGGAGAGAAATGATAAGGGCTAACTTAAACAGTAAAGATGGGAAGAGAAGATGTATTTTGGAGAACGCGTAGTTGTAGGCTCCACAGGACTGGACTGCAGTGTCTGTGGAGAGGGTGGGAGCAGAGAGGTGAAGAAAATAAAAGTTTTTTGGTTGGAGTATCTAGGTGGATGGTGATACCATTAAGGAAGTTAAGGAATTCTGGAGAAAGAACAAACTAAATATGCCTAATTTTAGGGGCCTGTGGACCTCTAGTTGGCTATGTCCAATAAAGTATGTACTAGAAATACAGAGTTAGTAGGTAAGCCTGTAAGTGGAGTACATGGTTCTTTAGAAGAAAGTTCAGCAAATAATGAAGCCTATGATGTACTTCTTAGTGGGAGATAAACAGGCTTCAGAATATATTAAAAATTCTGCCCTCTTGGAGCTGTATTCTAGCAGAGTGGGGATAGAGGAATATGGTAATATAAAATTAGTAAAATGTATATATTGTACATTAAATGGTGGAAAAAGTTTTTTGGAACCAGCTTAACCAGAGAAGTAGGATAAGACATCAGAATCACTTTTAGAGGGCGTCCTAAAACAGATTGCTGATCCCAAACCTGGTTTCTGATTCAGTAAATTGGGGGTGAGATTACAGAATTTGTCATTTTCACAAGTTTCCATGTGATAGCAGTGTTGCTGGACTTGAAAATCACAAGGATAAAGAGTTGGAGGGGAATGGTGTTGCAGTTTTAAAGAAATGGTTAAAATGGGCTTTATTTGTAATGGTGACATGTGAGGGAAGACTTAAAGCAAGGGAGTTGGTCTTGTGAATATCTGGAGAAAGAGTTGCCTGTGCAAGATCCTTGAGATTAGGGCATGTCTGGCATGTTTAAGGACAGCAAGGAGACCGGTGCAGCTGGAGCAGAGTGAGTGAACAAGAGTAGAAGGTTGAGGTTCAAGAGGTGCACGGGTCTGGATGGCATAGGTATTTGTAGGTCATCCAGAGGATTTGAGGAGTCTTCAGCATAGGCGCAGTATTTAAAGCCTTAAGAGTGGATGAAATTGTCAGAGGAAGAGCAAAGCAATTGCATGATTCAGCCATAGAATGGTGGGGTCATCAACTTAGACACACTGAGCTGGAAAGCCTGGGTGACTAAGAGACATTTTAGTTGAAGCATAAAACAATAGAACTTAGTGACAGCACAAAGCAAATGACTGACAGAAAAAAGTCAAAGGTGATACCAAGTTGTTTTGTTTTTGTTTTTTTATTTTATAGAGAATGTTAATAAGAGTTTATTTGAGCCAAAGCTGAGGACAGTTCCCAGGAGGCAGGATCTCAGATGCTCCTAATACAAAGTTTTATAACTAAGGAGAGAAGAGGAATTGTTGAAAATGTAAAAGTTAAAAAAAAAATGTAGGGGGAGAGTAATTAGGAAGTCTTTGGGATTTCTGAAAAGTAATAAGCAACAGTTCCCTATTTACCTTATTGCCTTATGAAAATGATTAGTACTGAGAAAATTCACTTTTTCTTATAATATTTCAATGAAGAAAGTATAAATGTTTACATTGATTTTTTTTTTAGCCAACATTTTAAAACAATTTTGAATGTCAACATTCTGGCATTCACAACTATTATTTTTTAAAATAGGAAAATGGACGCTGTATTACTAAGCTGGAAAACATGGGGTTTCGAGTGGGACAAGGATTGATAGAAAGGTGAGCAGTCTGGATTTGAAAATTTTCTTCCAGGTAGGTTATGAATAAAGATGATCTATTTCAAAAGAGTGCATAAAACTTGAGATACTTTAATGTTAATGCCCAAATTTTGGTCTTTAGTTCACAAATTAAAATATCTTTTCAGGTCTTATGTTATTTTAACTCAGTTATCCAACTTTTATGTTTTAATATTCGAAGAAAATATATATTTTATGTTTTAGACTTTTTTCCTGAAAACTTTGGTGTAATGAAACAACTATCTAAAATCTTGTTGCATTTTCTACTTAAGGCCCATACATTCATTCACCTAAATGTAATTTTGTTTAAATGCATAGGGATGGAAGTGCTTTAGAGTCTGTGTTTATGCATGCAATCATTTCAATTTATAGATCAATCCTTTTTAGTATTCCTTTCTTACTATCTGAATAGCTGAACTGTATGTTTTATAGAACAACACCATGATCATCCTTAGCTTTTTTGATTTGCTAGAATGAATTGTACCTAAAACTGCAGGTTACTGTTAGACCAATTTTAAGTCCCATAAGTGTATTACAGAAAGTGAGTACATTGTGATGGGGTTTACTTTGCTTGATGCTTATCACTTTATGACTATCAATATTCAGTGCTGTTCCGGCATTTGGAAGTTAGTTAACAATTGACCCCTCCTACTTTCTTTGGAGGAAAAATACTGAATTACTTCTAGTTGATCTTTTTAGGTTTACAAAAGATACTGCAAGGTTCAAGGATGAGTTAGATATCATGAAGTTCATTTGTAAAGATTTCTGGACTACAGTATTCAAGAAACAAATCGACAATCTAAGGACAAATCATCAGGTATTTAGATAAATTAAGGCCAATTTTTTTAAGTCCTTTAACTTAATATAATGTACTATTTTAGCGATTTACATATTATTTAAAACTTAAAATAATTTTAGTCAGCCTTGGAATGTTTCTCTTAATATATTATTAATAAGTCATTAATTTTTTTTCCTAATAGCATATAGTGAATAAAGATAAAGGCACAATGATCAGTAATGCTAGCTATTTCCTTCCCCCCAATTAAATAAGTTATTTTAAGTTTTAAAAGCTAGCAGTGTCAGAATGATAAAGGTTTTAGGATTTTGTTTCTTAGTTATTATTATGTAGTGGCAGTAAAAAGCAGAACCACAAATATATCACATTTATGTCTTTAGTGTAATTGCTGAAGTCTAATTTATAGAACATATTTAACTCTTAAATAAGTCTCGCATTGTTCACTTACTGTCATATTTTCTATTAAAATGTTTTGTTCATATAAAAATTAATAAATTGCATGGAAAATGGTGCATTTAAAATCCACTCAAGGAAATATTTGGAGTGGATTTGGCCATTTGATAACGTATAAAAAATGAAAAGAATGTATCTAGTAGCTACCCACAGAATTTATTTTTTCACATAACAGTATCAACCTGAGTTTGGAAGTACTTGAAATACTAATGGGAAGAAGTGATTGATTATTGGTATTATTGATAGGAGTTCTTAAGATACAACTGCTAATTTTACCTAGACTAGTTATTTCTGATTCTTTTACACTAGACTGTGAGTTAAGGGTAGGGACTGTCTTATGCATCTTTGTATTTTCAGTATTTAAAATCATTGAGTAAATATTAGTGTTATAAAATGCTAACCAGTTTTTCAGCTTGAACATTGCAAAACTCCTTCACTTAAAGAAAATTTGACCAATGGAAAGGAGAGTTTTAATAACTTAGCTTTTAAATTGGTTTGAAGAGGTAATTTTTAAGGACTGCAGACTACATTGACTGTGGATGTGTTTTCTTTTTTTGGAACAGGGCATCTATGTACTTCAGGACAACAAATTTCGTCTGCTTACTCAGATGTCTGCAGGAAAACAGTACCTAGAACATGCATCCAAGGTATTTAGTGGAATAGAAGATTGAGGTTTTGTTTTTTTTTTAATTATGAAAAGAGTAGAACCATAGGGAAATGTACAGTGCCAGTCCCAACAGACTTTTGAATTTAAAATGGGTTTTACATCCTGGCTGGTGTGGCTCAGTGGATTGAGTGCTGGCCTGCGAACCAAAAGCTCACCAGTCCGATTCCTGGTCAGGACACATGCCTGGGTTGTGGGCCAGGTACCCAGTTGGGGGTGTGCGAGAAGCAGCTGATTGGTGTATCTCTTGCACATCCACGTTTCTCTCCGTGGGTTTCTCCCTTTCTCCCTCCCGTCCCCTCTCTTTAAAAAATAAATAAATAAATACATAAAATCTTTTAAAAAAATAGGTTTTACAATTGTTCTCTTTTGTTTAAACACTTTGCTATGAAATAGGAGACAGATGTTCATCATGTTAAAGTGACTTCTATTAAATCGTAGAAAATAGGTTTATGATGACCAGTTAAAGAAACAGTATAACTAAATGCCAATGAAATGTAGATTAATGGGATTTTTGAATATAGCAGATATGTCAGAAAAGATACTCAAGCTTATAAAACTCATATTAGCTGTGCAAAATTATTGACCTCAGAGTTTATAATCTCCTTTAGTAGATTAAAAAAATTGTTTTAAACATAGTTAACATTCTAAGAATACATGTTTTGTGTTAAGTATATTTGTGTTTCTGGGTTTTGTGTAGTTTTTGTTTTTCAGTCTCATGTAGGAATCAATAAATAAGTAGATTGTTAAAGAATAATGACAAGTTTTTTTTAATTAAAAAAAATGTTAATCCTTACTGGAGGATATTTATAGATTTAGAAAGGAACGTGGCAGGAGAGCGAGAGAAAGACATCTATGTGAGCAAGAAACATCGATCAGTTGCCTCCTTTAACTGCCCTGACCGGGGATTGAACCTGCAGCCTTTTGGTGTATGGGTTGCCACTCCAACAAACTGAGCCACCTGGCCAGGGCAAGATAACAGATTTTAATGTAAGCATTCCTTTGATGTGATTAAAATATCTGGGGCAGTGTAAATTGCCTATTTATCTGTAAAAATTTGTCCATACCTAAATTATCTAACACAGAGGCAGTGTAGGTATAGTGGGGAAAGAACATGGACCTGGGACCAACTAAATCTAGATTTAAGCTAAGCTTCACAGCTTACAGGTTTGTGACACTGGGTAAGTTATATAACCCCTCTGGACCTTAGTTTTCTCATTAATTAAACTGGTCATAATACTCTCTATATTATAAACAGTCTCTAAGCTTTCTTCCAGTTCAAAATTTCGTGACTCTGGATCTAATCATCAGTACCCATTTATGTATATTATAAAATAATAAATATTCTATATTAGTCTTATATTATTAAATTCTATTATTATATTGTATTGTGTAGTATTGTTGAATACCATACAGTACAGAAATGTAGATAACCAAAACTTCCTTGGATTATTTTTTAGTTCCCATTCTTGTCCCAGCTTTCTCCGCTGTAGCTCAGTCCCTTTCCCTTTCCCTCGTTTCAGTGTGACAGGGTTTCTCAGTGTTCACACTTGGTATTTTGAACTGGATAATTTTTTTGTGGCACACTGTAAGTCCAACAAATCGAGATTCTTGGTTGTAGAAAGCAGAAACCACCTCTGATTGCTTGGAATAATACTAGCTTACAGAATTGATGGAAAGGCTCAGAAAACCGGCAAGAATCACGGGAGGTTAAAGCCGCCAGAAAGCAAGCCCAGTCTTTCCACAGAGAGGGTCTGGTTAGAATTCTTCAGGTAGTACTGACGTTAGACACAAGCTACCTTCGTTGCCTCTAGAACTAATTCTAACCTGTTTGCAGCTTGATTTTTGTCACTCACTCTATATTCAGAGTCCTGGACTGGAACACACAATTGGCAGAGCTTGTAATGTCCTGATTGTAGTAGCAAGGAGCTGGGAAATCTGACAATTAGAATTTTCAGTAATTTGAGAAAGCTCTTCCAAAACCCTTCTTTTTAAACAGGAGCGACTTAATATTAAGGTTTAACTAAATGTTGTAGTTACCCATAGATTTACTGTCTTAGGAAATCCTTAATATTTTTTTTACATTTTTTGTTTCTTTTAGTATTTAGCATTTACATGTGGCTTAATCAGAGGCGGCTTATCAAACTTGGGCATAAAAAGTATTGTAACAGCTGAAGTGTCTTCAATGCCTGCTTGTAAGTTGAATTCACATTTTTACAAGTGTTTTTTAGTTATTTTTCAGGTCTGTTTTTTTGTCATTTGTTTTGGTTTTGTTTCTGTTAACTTAGAGGGAGTTTAAAATGTTAATTTGAATTGGTCAAATACTTTGACCAATTTGAACATTTAATGTAGTAATATGTAGCACACTTAATTCATATGCAGTGACTTCTGAATTAATAATGGACATTGATTAAGAAGATGTGCTAAAGAAAGCCAAATCAGACAATTTAAGGGATGATTCTTAACTTCTAAAGGAAAATTTTCTAGTGTCTTCTTTTCAGGCAGCAAATTTCTCTATAGCATTGAAAAAAAATTTTTAAGTTTTCTAGAATATATTTATTAAGTAAAGCTAGATAAAGCCAGCTGGTCTTTTATCACTAAACTTTCAAAAGATCTTTCACCGAGAGCTACCAGCCAAGAATACAAATGACTTGCGCTTCATTGTATTTCCTTTCTACTCACAATGGTAATCAGCAGTGAAATACCCAAAATGGGAGGATTACAAAGAGAAACAAAGGCACTTATTCACCAATCAGATAATCCTCTCATAAATGGCATTAACTTTATTGAATATGATTGTGAAAAATTTGACATAACAAGTTTCTTGATTAAAACTTTCTAAATAGAGCTGAAGATGGATGTTTAGACTTGTTTTTCTTATTGCCAAAATCAAAATGATTTTTCATGTTTTCTTTTTTAGGTAAATTTCAGGTGATGATACAGAAGTTGTAGAACATACTGAAATGCAAGGCTTCAACTGTGTAAAGAGTTAAATTATTCTTGTATAAAGTATTTCAAGTAGCAGTGATTTAATTACATTGTTGGACATTGGAGTTGATATAAGTAAGCTATTTGCTAACTTGTATAGTGAAAGATGTACTCTTAAGCAGGAGTAAGGTTGTATATATCAATTTAACATAGACCAAGCTAATGCAGATAAAGAAACATTGAGTGAAAAACCCTGATTTCAAATAAACGCCAAGATGTAGGATCCTTATTTTAAACATGTTTGTTTCCTTACAGTGATGTGTATTTAACAACAGATGGAGAAGCAAAACTCAGGGTTTGATAAATTAGCATAAAGAAAAGTATGCACGAGTCAGAATCGTTTGTGTAAGAATGAACAAATTTTGTTTTATGAATGTTATTAAAAAAGCAAACACCACACTGAATTAGACTTAATTTTTATTTTAATTTTTATTAAGAATTTTTATACCTGTATAAGAATTTCGTTATATACATTGTATATATATGAGATGTCATATCTGACTGCCTAAATTGCTCAAAAAACATAATTTCATTTTTATAGAATTTAGTTCTGGAAGGATCCATTAATGTAATAAAAGTGAAATATAGATTAGTTTAAATATGAATTCAGTGACTCCAGGGCCAAAGGATATTAGGTATTTTAGGAAGGAATTTTTATATTTACTCCTGTTACAGTTTCAACTTCAAGCTTTTCTCTCCTTGTGTGGAAGCGCTGGTGAAGTTTCTAACTTTTTAATATTTATTTCCTTATTTACTCGTCCATGAATAGAAGGGTAGATTCAGTAGGTGGTGAGGGTCTGCTTCCTAGTTCACAGAGGGGTATTTTTTGACTGTGTCCTCACTGGGTGTTAAGGGGACTAGCCAACTCTCTGGGCTCTCTTTTATAAGGGCACTAAGCCCATTCAAGAGGGCTTAGCCCTCCTGGCGTAATAGTCACTTCCCAAAGGCCCTGCCTCCTTATATTATCACCTTGGCTGCCAGGATTTGAACACATGCATTATCAGGGATGCAAATATTCAGCCCACAGTAGAACCCAACATGTGGTGAGCAAGTGGAAAGCAGAATCCTACAGCTAGGGTTATCTGGAGAATTGTTGCCAAATCTGCCTAAAATACAGCTGTAGATGGGCGTTCAACTGAGGCATCAGGCTGGGATTGGCACAAATTTGGGGTCATAAAAGTTAAGAAACCTAGACAGAACCTACCATTTTTTCAAAGTGTTCTTTGAAAAATGAGTACTATGATCAAATATATTTTGGAAATCCACCCTCTTTTGTAGATTTTTAATGCATATTAATGGGATGTTACAGGTTCTGGAGGGAAAAAAATTTTATTTAACCTAGTATTTGATCACGGCACTATTTTTTCAAGAAACACTAACAGCTTGAATAAATCAAAATTTTAAGGCAATCTGGGAAGCATTTGTTTTTGTTGTTCCACTCATTTATGCATTCATTGGTTGATTCTTGTATGTGCCCTGACTGGGGATCAAACCCACAACCTTGGCTTATAGGAATAGTGCTCTAACCAACTCAGCTACCCAGCTAGGGCTGACCTGTCTATAATTTCTAAAACATTTTTCTTTCTGTCCCCAGATAATAGAATTGATAATCTGAATCAATTTTAATATGTCAGCTTCTAACTGACTTACTCTGCTAAGAGACACCGTGAAATAATCTTTTAAAAAGTTAAAATGAAATTTTAATGAAAGTACTATCACAATTTAGTAAATGTATAATATCTTCCTGACCAAAAGAAGTAATGTATCTTTTATGTGAACAAAAAAGTATAGGTGCTATCTAATTTATTTTTTCACTGTTCCACATATCTGATTAAACTACCATTAGGTAGTTATTTTCAAAATAATTGCTTCTAAGTTCTATATTTAAAATGTGTCATTTCTCTAATTTTTTCACTGTTCCACATATCTGATTAAACTACCATTAGGTAGTTATTTTCAAAATAATTCCTTCTAAGTTCTATATTTAAAATGTGTCATTTCTCAACAAACATTAGGCTTTCTACCTGTTAAGAGTTGGGGAACTTTCTTCAATTTCTCATTAAAATCAGAAGATAACTTTTAATTGTGAATACCTTGATAAATCTATGGCTATACTGGTAGTCTGCACACTTTATTTTTTATTACATTAGTGACTTCAAATGTCTATTACTTTTATTTGTCTCTACATTCCTGAAAAATACCCTTATGCCATGTTGAGTCATTATAAAAATGGGTTATCAGTTACCTATTGGAGATCCTCCAGCTTGCTAGATAATAGAGGTGTAACTGCAATAAAATAATTTCTTATACCACGTGTCTTCAGCACATGCAAAATTGCCTTCTTTCTCATGCTATCCAGTCCTCAGGAATTATATTCTCTGTGAGTACTGTGTATAGCTACATGTTCAGCCACTAGTTACGAAAGAAATGTAAATTAAAACAATAACTGTCTTTACTGCTATTAAATCAATGCCCAGGAGCCCCCCGTCCCCCAGCATCAAATCAGCAACAACAAAAAAATGTGAGGCTATAACACAGCCGGTTGTGGGTGTAGGATGGAAATCTAAACTCTTTATGGTAGACACTGCTGGCTGCCTGCCCAATAACCACACTCTACCCTTTCCTAACAGAACCTTTTCTCCATTTTTGATTGGAGTGGCAATGTGCTCAGCTAAAAAATTACAATTTCCAACTTTCTTTATAATTAGAAAATGTCGTAACTCTGGTAAGTTGTGTGATTCTTACAATGCTTTACTCCCCCAACATACACAACAAGAAGAGATGGTGCCTTTTTTTTAAAGATTTTATTTATTTTTAGAGAGAGGGGAGGGAGAAAGAGCAGAGAAACACTGATGTGCAAGAGATACATCAATCAGTTGCCTCTCGCACAGCCCTACTAGGGACCTGGCCTGCAACCCAGGCATGTGCCCTGGCTGGGAATTGAACCTGTGACCTTACAGTTTGCAGGCCTGCACTCAATCCACTCAGCCAGACCAGCCCGGGCAAGATGGTGCCTTTTTACCCTTCCTGGAATATAGATGTGAGGCAACAGACAAAGCAAGTATCATGAGTGAAGAGATGAAAGCTACACATTAAAATTGATGAAAGAGAAATCTGGATGCAGCCCAGGACATTTAAAATATACGAGTTGCTGCACCAACCCTGAATTTATGCCAGAGTTATCAGATGAGGAATACAAATTCTTAATTTTTCAAGCCTCAGTTCAGTTTTCAAATGCAGTATTAACTGATAAGACTTGTATGAATTGCAGCCCTACTCTTGGGAACACTGACCAAAGAATGCAAAAAGTTATATACAATGAGGATATTCACAGTAGCATTTTCTATATTGGATTAACACTGAAAACGGATCAGATATCCAACAATGAGAATGCTTAATTACGGTAAAAAAACAACTGGGACTATTAAGTTGACATTTAAAAACTGGTTTCCTCAAGACATAACAGGAAAGATTCAAATATAAATTATATCTGCTCTGTGTAACTAGTGGCAAAGTACTGGTTCCCTGATTCACAATTATTCCTAATTTCCTTTTCCTTTCCTACCTCTATTAGAAAGTCTGGAAAGGCTTACAATTTCATTTCCTGATCTTTCTTGAAACTAGAGGTGATCATCTTACACTTGTGGCCAACAGATGGATACAAATCTGCTGTGGACATCTGGAGAAGGTTTTGCTTGTATAAGAAACCTGTTTTGAAAACAGACATGTAGCCTTGAATTACAGTGGCCATCTGGTTGCCATGAGGGAAAGGCCAAAAGAATCAGAGACCTGGGTATCATGGATTTCTTGAACCAGTGCCAGCAGGCAGCTCCTCTGTACTTCTCATTACGCGAGAAAAATAAACCCCTATTTGAAGAACCATTGCTACTCGGATCTTCTGTTACTTGAGGTGGAAAACGTTCTACCTGAGATACAAATTATGTATGAACAGATTTGACAGAAAAATTAAAGCAGTCAACCTGTTAGGGTACTATTAAAAATGTTAACAAAAGTCTTACACAATAAACCATTTAAAAGAGCTTAAACAGAAAACATTTGATTAACTTTGTTGGCTATGAACACATTTGCCATTTAATCTCGATTATTTTAATTCTAAGAACGTTTCTCCATTGTCTTTTGTTCAAAAGTCAAACAAAATTTTAGTAACCAGAACACACTTTCGATAAAATTTTATGTGTATATATGTAAATAGACAAAGAAGCACCAAAGGCATTTGTAAAATTTCATCATACAGTTTCGCATGTGGTTATAGGAAAATTGTTCAAAACTGTTCATCAGAAATTAGGTGGGATTATCCAAAGATACTTCACATATTCAAATCCATACACTCTTCTGCATATCAGCTTGAGTTGCACAGGTTAAGATGAAGACCCCTTACATAATGTCGAAGATATGATGCAATGTGCACTGGAACTGGCACTGTCCTTCCTCACAGATGCTGCCTTCGTCACAAGTATCTTCTATCCCTGAGAGATTAGCTACATCAAGATGGCTCATCAGCTAAATCACGTTGGTCAAAATACCTGGTAAAGAAATAATTGAATGTATGCTTAAAGATAATTATAGCGCTACTTATAATAATAGCAGAAGACCTCAAACAATCCAAATGTCCATTGGTAAGGGGACTGGTTGCATAAATTACAATATACAGTGGAGGACTGAAGCTTTTTGAAAAAAAGGAATGAGGAAAATATCTACATGGCTACAGCATGATTTCCAGGATTTATTAAGTGAAAAAAAGGTACAAAATGGTATGTTTAGTATGCTACCTTTTGTAAGCACTTGTAGGAATGCAAATTATACACACACAGTATTTGTTACTTTTATTCGTTTTTTTGTTTTCTTTTTCCAAAAATTGCACGAAGGTAAAGCAAAGCTTTAGTTGATGTGAGTGTGTTGTTAAGGTGTTAGCAGTACTGTCTTCACTAGACATTCATTGGACAGGAACGCATCCCCAAGTAAAGGATGGTTAATTAGTATTTGTTACTTTTAAAAAGAAAATGAGTGGAAGGATAAACCAAAAATTAATAATAAAATGGGTAACTATAGAAGAGCGAAGAGGCGAGAGAGGATAAAGGCGAATGCTAAAATACTCCAAATGTACCCTGAATTATAGTTTTAACTTTGGAACAATGTAAATATCTGATTTAATTACAAAACAAGATTAAATGAAAAAGAAAATCATGAATTAAACTCCACAACATGAATCTTCTCATATATCAAGTTGGTAGCAAAACTACACAGAGGAGAATAATTTCAAGTGACCTTAAACAGTATATTGATAACACATTTTTAGCAGATATACCAAGGGAAAAAAGAACAAGGAATTTTTAAAACTATTTAAATATTTTTACTGTCAGTGATGTATTATTCTCAGACTCTTATGTGCATATTACAGGATAAAGCCATGATTATATTAATATGGTTAGAAACAGAATTTTCATCATAGGAGAAAAATATGAAAGGGCACATGATCTTAAATTAGAACTGAAATGTCAATTTGAACTCAGGATTTTATTTTTCTGTTTCTAGAAAATACATAGTTCCTAGCTGTTCACTGAAAAGGGCTTAATGCACTAACCAACTTAACAACTAGTTCTCTAACGTCCAAATTGTAGACTCTAAATACCATCTTCTACTCGAAAAGAACCAGCACTCCCAGGAGAAAAGACTAATTCCAGATCCAGATACAGAAATGTTCAAGACACACATGAATCATCTTAATGTACCAGAAAGTGAGAAAACTATAAAAGACCACTAGGATTGTGTAACAAAAAGCATAGTAATTGGCCCCGCTGGTATAACTCAGTGGATTGGGTGTTGGCCTGTGAACCAAAGGGTTGCCGGTTCGATTTCCCAGTCAAGGCACATGCCTGGGTTGCAGGCTAGGTCCCCAGTAGGAGGTGCATGAGAGGGAACCACACATTGATCTTTCCCTTTCTTCTTCCCTCCCTTCCCCTCTGTCTTAAAAAAACAAACCACAGGAATTGAATTGAAGGGTTCCCGCTGGCCAAAGATGGAACAATTTGAGCATCAAAAAGAATGCAATGGATTGAAAATATATCAAATGTTAAAACCTCTAAATTCAAAACAATAATCCAAAAACAGAAACAGCCTTATTGGTCATCTCTGGGGATTACTAGGCCACAACTTCTTTATTCAAAAAATTAATAAAGGGAAAGAATATAGCCTGTATCCTCTTCTGGGTTTTGGGCAGTAAACTATATTTCAGGCTAACCAAGTTGTTGAAGGAAAGTTATCTTTTATAGAAAACAATTCTAGCTATGAAGAAATAGAAAAACCAGCATTTTAGAATCCTAATGAAATTATCAATGGCTCATAAAACCAACAGGTAAAAGGTATGGATATACTTTACCTGAACGCAATGATTAACTTTATCACCACTAAAAGTGGGGCTAGACATGTGCCTGCTGATGTAATACGACAGCATCCATGGAGTCTTGTCAAACAAACAAACAAAAAATACTGTACATAATCAATCCTCTGAGCCAGGGGTGTACAACCTTTTGGCATCTCTAGGCCACATGTTAAATACATTGTGACATGTAATCACAAAAAAATCTCATAACATTTTAAGTAAATTTACAGTTTTGTGTTGGGCCGCATTAATAGCCATCCTGGGCTGCCTGTGGCCTACAGGCTGCAGGTTGGACGCCCCTGTGACCTACCTACCAGTTTACAGAAAATGTGGGGGAGAGAGGAACACATTAAATACTGCCATGAAGATTTAGTTGTCAAAACCAGAACATTAAATTTTACAAGTCAAAGGACCCAGTTTCTTGAACAAATAAATGACAAAGAAAAAACCCCAGGGGGGTTAATGGGGAGACTTAATAGACATCAAACTAATGCAATGAGTGCATCTTAGATTTAAACAATTAAAAATTAAAAAGATATTTTGGGGATAGAGGAAATATGAAATATGACACTGAGAATTGTTAATTTTATCAGGTGTGGTATTACTCTTACAATCATGCTTCTTTAAAGCTCTTAACAGTTAAATACATACTGAAAGAGGAGAAATGAGAAGTCTGAGGTGTTTAAAATATGTTAACAAAGATGGGATAAATGAAACATCCTAGTAAACAGTTAATTGTTGAACCTGGGTGATGAATTGGTCTGGGTGGGTTTATTATACTACATTTGTATGTGCTTGAAACTCTCCATAATAAGCTCAAAAATAATCATCACTGTTAAATAATTAAGGGAGCTAAGACATAGCTATTGGATTGTGTTTGAATGGGATCACACTTGTCTGAGTAGGTACTGTTATGAATTAGCAGTTCCTGCCTTCGAGCTACCACGACAAACAAAACTAACAATAAAAAACATGAGACTTATAATACCTCATGCTTATATTGAAACTGCTACTGCAAATAGAGTCAAGGCCTATGTTACCTTTTTTCAAAATTGCTATAATCTATACATTTTTCTGAGTGAAGCCTATACATCAGAAACTTTTCTAGTATAAAACTTCTTTCCATTTACCTAACTTTTTGAGGAAAACAAATAATCATGACTAATACACTTGGATATATGCCTCCTAGGTGTGAATATTATATTAGTGGATAAGCTGGCAGATGATATGTTTAAGTCTGCTTTCATTAAGTACTAGTTTACTGAACCATCAATTACTTAACCTTTCTGAACCTGTCTGAAAGGAAGAAAAAAACACCCTAAATTTGTAAGGATTAGAGACCCAGCATACATAGTGCCTACGGCAATGCTGTATCCTCTCATTCAACAGATTACCGATTAACAACAGAGGTAGGAGTTAACTGTGTGTAAGTATAGCTAAGAGCTCAGCTCCGGAGTAAAGCTGTCTGGGTTTGGATCCTAGCTCTGCCATTTACTAGTTTTGTGATGGTAGGAAAGTTACTTAACCACTCTCTGCCACTGTTTCCTCATCTGTAAACTGGAAATAGCACCTACCTTCTAAGAATTAAATGAGTTCCTATTATGAAGCACTGAGAAAAGTGCATGTCTAAGTATTGTCAGCAAAACTGTATATCAAGAAACTAGATGTTGAATGTGTGTACGCTAAAGAAGTGTCTGGTGTGGGGGAGGGATAAAGAGACACAGGATTACTTACCTTCCCAATATTTAAGTATATTATAAATCTTTAAAAAGGTATTGGTGTCAGGTAGGATAGATGAACTAAGGCAGGGAGGAGGAGGGAGACACGTCTCACCCACTAACTCTACAGTCCTGAGCCCGGTAGGGTATTACTGCCAGGTATTTTAACCTCACAAGAAACAGCACGATGGCACAGGAGGAGGGGAGTCCTTGAATTTCTGTGTATTGTTTCCACTATCCGGGAAAGAAAGCCTCAGAAACTGTGTGTGCATCCCAAGGTCTAAAAGGGGAAGTGGAAGGGTGTCCATGGTACCCAAAGAAGAAGCCCATAAAACAATTTTGGTTAGCTGCCTACCTCTGGTCACTATCTGTTTTATGAGGGGTCCGTACTGCTTACAGGAAGAGCCCATAAATAACTTTGAGAAACTACCTCAACTTCAATGAACTATTTCCAGTCAAATATCTGCTTTACAACAAGATAAACCAATAGTCTGGAGCAAGGTAAGAATTCGGGCTAACAGACCCCCACACATACCTACATTTGGGTAGTCCCTGGGGGAAGCTGGCGCCACCTTTACCCACCAATCAATATGTAACTCCCTCACCCCCGTCCTGCCAACTGTGTAAGTTCTCTCAGGACAAAGGACCTGATGCTCTTGCTGCCCGTGCTTTTTGCCACCCAAGCCTATGCCTTTCACCCCCACCTCAGCAATGCCCAAGAAAGTATTATTAATAAACTTTGTTTGCATCGTAACAGACTTGCTGATCTGTAATTCTTAACTGCACTGGCAAGAACCGAGTTTCTCCTGTAACACTGGCACTGGAATGAAAACACTGACCATGGCCCTGGCTGGTGTGGCTCAGTGGATTGAGTGCTGGCCCGCGAACGAAAGGGTCACTGGTTTGATTCCCAGTCAGGGCACAGGCCTGGTTGCAGGCCAGGTCCCCAGGAGGGGTGCATGAGAGGCAACCACACACTGATGTTTCTCTCCCTCTTTTTCTCACTTCCTTCCCTTCTGTCTAGAAATAAGTAAACCTTAAAAAAAAAATTAAAAACACTGACTATGGGACAAAAATACTTCGTCCAATAAGAGACCTAAAATAAATGTGTGTGTAGTCCGTAAATATACAGAGACAAGAATGTAGACTATGAAAAAAGTTTTCAAATAAATTCCAGGTGGAATTTCAATGTAAGAAATGAAATCAAACCCATACTAAACAAAAACATGTCCCAACCAAAACTGAACAAAGGACACAGAAAATTAAAAAAATACAACTGCAATAAAATGAAACATGTTCTACCATCACTGGTAAACAAACAAATGCAAATAATTTGATTGTATTTTTTAAATATTAGAATGGAAATACTATATCAATTGAAAATGCCCAGTACTGACTAGGAGATGGGCACTCTCACTGACACTTTGGTGGGACCACAGAATGGTATGAGCTTTCTGTAAGGCAAACTGGCAACAAATACCTCAGTTTTAGAAGTACAGTCCTGCACAGTGTTGTTTACGGAAATTAGTAACGTTTCCGTCAACAACACTGCCTATATGGGGTGGTATATCATATAGCCTAGGTGTATAGTAGGCTATACCATCTTGGTTTGTATTAGTACTCTCTATGATGTTCTCATAATGATAAAATTGCCTAATGATGCATTTCTCAGAATATGGCACCATTTTTAAGCAGTGTATACCTGTACATGCTCTTTGACTTATTTCTAGGAATTTAACTATAGGAAATAATGGAGCAATATGTATAAGGATCTTCAATGCAGCATTATTTATAAAGAAAAACTAAGAGAATTGTGATACATACAATGTTTTCTTACATACCGCAATTTCCTCTACTGTAAAATGTAAACAATACTTTCTATCACCATTAATAATACTATTGGAAGCAAGAAATCAGAGATTACTTACCTGCTAACCAAGCAGATTAATAAATTCAAAGCAGGAACCCTCTCATCATCTTTGCTGTTCTAAAAAAAAAAAAAAAAGGAAGCCACATGTGGCAGAACTCAAAATATAGTTTGTTCCCCCTCAGTATCTTTGAAATAAATTTAAGATGCAAAACATGAATATTGTATTAGCTAGTAAGAATCACATGGAAATAGATAACCTCAAAGAAAAAGGACAAAATTGTAGAATAATCCCTCAAGAAAGTTCTAAGATCATCTTTTAAGGAAATATCCTTGACAGGGAAAAGAAACAAGAGTTGAAGGACAGTAGCTTTGGGAATAACTTTAGAGAACCTTTCCCTAGTTCCGAGTGACAAAAAAATCCTATGTCCTAACTGGACAGTAATGGAAAAAGTATATGCACAAATATTTTAAAGAACTTACAATTGAGAAGGAATGAAATTCTGGCTTCCAGGATAAGACATACCAGTAAATATTCCAGATCAGGGCTCTTAATTATGATGGAAATAGTTCCTGACCTATACATTTTAGAAAGCTCATTTTAAAAATTTATTAAAATGACAGACCTAAGACACATGGAAAGTAGTCTTACAAAGTATGAAATTTATCTTCATACATGTCAAGGAATAGTCACAATAACCTACTGAGTAATGTTATAACAGACGTGTCATATTTTAATTCAAACTTTGGACACATGTCCATGATGTTACTCTACTTAATTTTCTATATGCCAAGCACTATGTTGGACAAAGCCGAATAAAACGTATTATAGAATGTGCTAATAGCACAGAAGATGAGATACCTTTATACTAGCTTTAATGAAAGGAAAAATGTGTAAAGTGCCATAAAAAAGATACAAAGTAGCCCTGGCTGGTGTGGCTCAGTGGGTTGGTCCAGGTCCCGGTCAGGGCACATGCCTGGGTTGCAGGCCAGGTCCTGAGCTGTTGACATGTGAGAGGCAACCTGATAAATGATTCTCTCCCACATCTATTTTTCTCTCCCTTTCTCCTTCCTTTCCCTCTCTCTGAAAAATAAATAAAATCTTAAAATCTTATTTAAAAATATGAGAAAAAAAGATACAAAGTATGCTGGGAAAACAGAGGATAGAGAGGTTCTTTTTAGTTGTTGGGATCACGGAAAGTTTCAGAGAAAAGGGTGGAATATGAGCCAGATTGTAAAAAGTAAATGGTATTTAGATGCAGTTTGGAAGAGAGTGAAAAGGCTCTTTTGCAGAGGCAATAAAGTCTAGGAACAAAGCATGGGAAACAGTGAGCAGTTGGCACATTTTGCTTGGCATACAGGATATTGTTAGTTTGGGCCATATCCTGGTAGTTCGGTGAAACTATTTTGGAGTAGTCAATGGAGAAAAAGCTTACATTTTGGGGGGTGGGGGAGGAGGGATGAAAAAAAAAGAAGTGGGCTTAACAGGGCTTTAAGCTAATTTTTACTGTAATGCTACATACACGATTTAGAGAAGGATCTGATTGGAGGAATTCAAACCAATCACTGGGCCAGAGGCTGCCAGGACCTTTAGACTTTCTTTATCTGAGAAAGAGTTCTGTTTTAATTAAGCTATACTTACTTGGGGCTTTTCTATTATGTGGCCAAATCTAATGCTGACTAATAAAATATTCTATGTTTTCTTATTTCACTGGAACCCTTTACCACCACACTGCAACTTACCACTAAGAGTCTCACTTCAGAGCATCTTCTTGCGAGCTGCCGAATCAGTGAATGGGCCTCGGGTAGTAAAGGTTTTTCAAGACAAGCCAATAAAGCATAGAGCCATCGTCCCTAAACAGAATTTTAAGAAGTACTAAGTAGGAAAATATTACACCATCAGATTTCAAATTGTTTTTTAAAATGTCCAACGTTGTGTCTGGTTATTTGCTACGAATAAATTCACAGAACATTTAACTGGACTATGTTTGGATATAGAAAACAAAGGGTATTCTGGATAGCCAGCTCTTATCTTTTGTATCTTCTAACTATAGACACAGAACGTTAGATACTTCAAAATATTCTCATCCCCAAAGAGTGTGTTTCAGAGATTCTCATTACAATTATAGTCCTAATTCATAGGCAGAATACTGCAT
>PVJD01010309.1:0-31026 GCA_004026545.1 Mormoops blainvillei
ATAATAAAGGCGAGACGTTTAAAATGATAAAATACCTGTGTACAACTTTCCCTATAACCAAATTCACAAATCCTTGTTTTAAAAATTTGTGTGCCCTATTTTTTTTTTTTTTTTACATTGGAAAAGCATACTTTTTTTGTAACATGGTTGATACTCCCTATTTCAAATCTGTCATCCCTTCTGACAGGGGAATTTGTGGAAAACCTACTTTAATGACGAAACTATACCGCAGTAAATTTCCTCATGGCCTTTAATGCCAGCCTCATCTTTGTTGGTTTCCAGTTTTGGAACAACTCAACAGAATTTCCCTAAATCCCAGCATTCCTACCTTGGCCTCACCTTCTCAGTTTACTTATTTCTCCGCCCTTATCTCCAAAGATTTCAACACAGGATCTTTCTCCCTCAACTCTCATCTCTTTCCATTATTTCTCCTGTAACTATAGAGCAGAGGTCACAAGCTGGCTGAATTTGGCCTGCACACTGGCTTTTTTTGTTTGTTTGATTGGTTTTGGCTCACATAAGGGTATTTAAAATTGTAGAATGATTTGCCAATAGTTAAAAATCTCTAAGGACAATGGGAGAAGCTGAGGCCCCTTTAGCCCTAACAGAAGCCTTTCAAGTTGCCCCAGTTCCCACCCATCTATCTTCAGTTATTTAAATGACCAATTTGGCCCCAGGAGGCATTTCTTTTTAGGCTCTAGCCTCAGCCTGACCACTTCCTTATTGTCCCCCAAACTGTACGTTTACCCTTCAGTTACACTCTCTTTCTGGTCCTTGTCAAAGCTCTAACTGTGGAGTTCCTCCAATAACTAGCTATTATCTGGCTTTCACTCAAATTACTCTATGGAAAAAGTTCTAACTGGGTTTTCAAAAAAAAAATTTCCAGCTATTAATTCTTTGGACTCCACCTTTTACTAACACAATCAAGCTAAATGATTGTGCCACCAAAAATATTGCCTTAATACACCTACTTTTGCAGTATAAGAATGGATGGAAAGGCTGAACCAAAACCCGTGATCAGTTTAATGACTACATTTCATTAATTACTTGTACATTTTAAAAAATCATCAATTAATATTTATCTAAGCACCTATTATGGGCCTAAAAGTGTACTAAGCTCAGGGGTTAAAGATTCAGGCTTCAAAAAAAAAAAAAAAAAAAAGCGGGGGAAAACAAAAAGATAAAATATGCAGGCACAGAAGATCAGTACATATGTGCCAAGCAACACACACATAGAAAACTCTGGTTACATGATGTCGACATAAGAAATGTCCAAACCTGTAGTAAACTTAGTAAATTTTTATGAGTTTATTTGAGCCAAACTGAAGACAATTGCTGGGAAGCAAAATCTGAATGGATTGAGAAAATGCCCCAGGAGATCGGCAGCTCTGCAGCTTAGTCTATACATTACAATCAATCAAAGGGCAGACTTAAGGCAGAGGGGGGTGTTACATGTGATCTGTTAGTGGTAGATTAGGGAGGCAGGAGGAAGCAAGGCAAAATGGAGAGACAAATACGTCTTTTACAGTGGTAGGTACCGTGGTAGTTAACAATGAACATTTACAGCGCGGGTGCGGGGAACAAGAGAACGAGCGGTTCTGTGGCCGGTGCTCTGATGCGAGCATAGCCTGAGGGGTCCCGAAGAAGGGGCTGACTCTGACGTTCCAAGAGTATGTTATCTTAGAGGCCAAAAGATAACAGACAGGCTCATGTAAGGTCAAGACTGACCTTTGCCAAGGAAGCTACAGGCGTAAGATGTGACTACCTGCCACGACTCGCGTTTAGGGAGGAATTTTTATGTTCAGACCATCCCTGTGGCTACTTTAGGTCTCTGTGTAAGGTCACAGCAAGCAGGCCATCCCTGAGCTTGTCAGGTTTAGTATGTGGCCCCTTTCTCATCCACAATGAACACGCTTGTGTATATATACACAAACGTATAATGCAAATAGATGGTTATGTATTTTTACATATCAAACACAAAAGTAGCTTCCCACACAGCATAAGTTGTATTCCAAAACACATTTTTAAGGTTCGTGAACTGAAAATTCTCTATGTAAGCCAGGTTATTTATGAAACTAGTGATTAACTTTGAAGTTAGCCCACAAAAGTTTATTTAAGGTTAATTTAAATACTCAATGAACAATAAAAATAAACAATAAAATCTATAGTGATACTGATAAAACGGAATGATCTGGCTAATTAGAAGTAGGCTTACTTTTCATTCTTAGAGGAAGAAAAGATGAGATAAGGAAATGAATACCTCTGAAGAGATTATGTTGTGTTTAGTTTATCATACCTAGGGCAAAAAAATGTCCGTGCTCAATCAATGAGGTTTGAATTGAATTACATTCTGGAAGGAACTGCTCTTCCTTTACCATGTTTAAGCTGTTGATGACATTGATTCTTCATCTGATTTTTCTTCAAACAATACTTCCCACTGCTAAGGGTGAATCACTAACGGTTCTCTTCCTTACAGTCTGAGCTTGGACATTCTTTTTTTTTTTTTTTTTGAAACACACATAATAAAGATATCTAGACTTTCCCAAGATATAAAGAAGTTGGAATAAAAGAAAAAAAGATAAACTAAACAGAATGCTTATTGGCCAGAAAGATGACTCAGGGGTACTGAATTGTGGCGGACTCTCTAGATTGGTTTACTCAACACCATTTTCGAATTCTTTCTCCCTGGCCTTTCTGTACTACGAAAGTCTGTAAGATCTCAATACTGTAACCCAGTCAGGGGTGGCTATGTGGACATAGTTTGGGCCCATGTTTGAGATGATGTCTGTAGGAAAACGTTTACTTTTCCAAACTGAAAGACCAAGTGCCTCCAAAGGAGAAAATCCTTTCTGCTTCTGCCTGCCAGAGGGTGAGCGATCATCATGGAACCACAAGGTCGAATGTCACCCACTGAGGATGGTACAGCATCATGGAACCCTTCCTTAGTCTCTACTGTTAACGGATGCCTTGTTATCCAAAACACATCGGCTCTTACATGGTTAAGATATAGCTGGTCAGATATTTTATTACTTGCAGCAAAATGCATTTCTGACATGTTAATTGGACTGTAATCAACAAAATTGCAATCCTCTTTATAGTAGAGGGAAAAAGTTAGCAGGAAAGACATGTTAGATCAGAGTTCCCCATCTTTGCTACCAGGTGGTGACACTGATGCAGGACAGCTTGACAGTTTAATGATTAAAACTATTATAATAGAGGGCTGTTAAAAACAAAATGGAGTCACTTATGCTAAGCCCTACATCACCCGACCGAGAATTAACCTAATTACAGTTTCTGCTTTCCCAGAAATGGAATCTCAAACCTGTCAATCAGGAATCACCTGATCAGCACGAGCGAGGTGGTCAACTGCCCGATATACCCTTGTCATCCCCGAAAGGACAGTGACCTTGCCATAACCAATATACTTTTTGCTAGTAAAGGTCTTTCATTTTGTACACCTCCTCAGAGCTCCTTTCTATCTGCTAGATGAGATGCTGCCTGATTCATGAATCAATGAATTAACCCATCAGATTTGCCCTGATTGGTGTGGTTCACTTGGTCGCTGGTTCAATTCCCAATCAGGGCATAGTCTGGATTGCGGGTTTGGTCCCAGGTCGGGGTGTGTTCGAGAGGTAGCCAATAGATGTTTCTCTCCCTCTCTTTCTCCCTCCCTTCCCCTCTCTCTAAAAATAAATAAATAAATATAAACTTTAAAAAATAGATAAACCCATAAGGTCTTTAAAATTTACTCAGTTGATTTTTTTACAAAAGGGCTTATATGGATAAGGCACGCTCTAGACATAAATAGACCTGCAGAGGGTCTAACTAGACATTTGTTTTGAATGGCATGTTCACAAGTTTGATTCTCCCAGATGTAAGATAAGGATTAAAAATTTTAAATATACAAGTTATTTCTCTGGAAATTAATGTCTACCTACATCCGAACACTTCTGAGAAACTAATTTTTCATTAACTCTTTAGATATGTTTCTATTTTCATCTCTTCATTAACGCAAAATCTCCTTAAAGCCAAGTAGCACCTTTCCTTACTCATAGCTCTTAAGATAAATGTTCCTTGAAAAAAAGCTTTGGTAGTTTTCAATTATTCAGCAGTTTTGAAACTCAAATTAAGGTTTCGAAATCTATCCTTTATCTGATAGTTTAAGCTTGAGGTTCTGATTGGAAATGATTTGCATCCTCTGTCTGCCTCTCTCCATTTTGCTGAATCCCAACCTCTACACCCCGCCCCCCATATCCATTCTCCTTAATACGTTCATGAATATGGATGCCAAAATGAACAGCAGTGGAAATCTGACCGTAATTACCATGGAAAAAGCAAATTAACCATCTAGCAAAAAACTTTTTTGCAACATTTCTGCCTTAGGCTGGTACTCACACTTTAATCTTATTAGGGAAAATAAATCATTTAGGGTTTTCTTGTTGTTTCACTGTTGATTGAAAGGTGGAAGAACAAAATCAGTTAAACCGTGATGCATGATTAATTAGTCCAAGATAGTACACAATTCAAACACAGCAAAATTTGCTCATTTCTGTGTTTTGTACACTCTGGGATGTGGGAGGAGAGGACAGGTGACATGAGTGAAACTGACTATGCATCCAGAAGCCTAGACATTGTGGGACGTTTATAACAATGGAGCGTGTGATAGAAAATGTTTTCTTTTTAGTGTTAATTTTCCTGGAGACTTAGATACTACTGGTTAGATTCTGATAAAGATGCTAACATGTAAATCATTCTATAAAAAAGGACCAATCACTTAGCAGCTGCAGCTGTTAAAAAATTAATCAATGGCAGGAGCTTTTCATTAGATAATGGACTGCTTTGTCTCATGACACAGAGTGAATAGCTTTTAATAAGAAAGGATGCTTTTGGGAGGGATGGACCCACATTCACCCGTCAGGTGTCTGGGCAAATCATTTGAATGAAGAACGGGAAATTATCAGTGTTACTAGGAAAAGGCTCTTTTTATCGCCTCAAAACTATGTTGCACTTGGAAGTTGCTTGATATAAGGCATGTCCTCTCTCATTTGACCAGTTTGAGGGTTCAGGCCAAGAATTAGGCATATCTGCACAGGTCACGAATGGCCCTGAAGCCATGGGAATGAGTGTCCCCCTTTCCCTCTCCGTTGCAATGTCCAGGGCTTCCTCTACCCCACCGTAGGGACTGACTCCTGCTTCACAGCAGATAGGAATCATTCCCCCCTTCTCTACCTCTTTGTTTCTCTCTCCTCTGATCTCAGCTTTCACTGGATCTGACTGGTCCTTTATTCCCCTCAGACTCCTCAAAAGAAATACTTGGGGCAAGCTCAAAGTAGTCTTCTTTTTTTAAATGTATGTATCCAATAGCAAAAGGAGGGCTAACATTCACTGAGCGCCACGGCCAGATGCTGCATGTACCTTTTACACGGTGCCCTGACTCCCATATTACCAACCCCGTCCAAGATAAATAAAACGGGCCTTGGATGTGTTTAGTAACATCCCTAAGGTTGCATCCCAGAACCTGGATTCAAGGCCAAATCTTCCTGACACCCAAAGCCCCTGATGGCCTTCTCCACTCTTCAGCTGTGGAAGAAATGGGTCTTCGTTTGCCCAGTGTGCCTGTAATGCCAACCAGCACGAGGGCGATGGGCAGTGACCTCAGAAGTACCATGACTCTGGGCGAGGGGAGAGGGTGGGGCGGTGGGGCTGGGAGATCACAGATACCTTCGCACAAAGAAAACTACAGACCAGAGAGGGAAGCTGACAGGCCAGTGGGGTGATGGAGTGACCAGGAAGGTAACGAGACTGCTTGTGATTAAATGTCCAGTTCTTCTTATCCAGAGAAGCCTTGGGAGTAGAAGAATCAGCTACAGCAATGTGAACTTCTACCCACAAAGCATTTCGTTCCCATAGGAACATGTAGTTGTACTCTAGTCATACAGCACAGGGCATCAGACACTCTGAGGGTTAGATACGATTCTGGGATTTAGGGACCTAACCGCCATTTATAACACATGTTATTCCAAGCTGTAAGCTACTACCTTACAAATCAACTTTTGGAACACAGTTGGAGGGTAAGTTCCGAAAGGCCTAAATCTTGTCTCTAGGCAGGAATGTGGTTCTTGGCAGACCGCTGAGGGATTTAACAGTTACTGGGCAACCAGGAATTAAAATCTTTTTTTTTTAACTTAACATTTATCATCTTTAATATATTAAATTATTAAGTTTATGAAATGATTACTTTAAAGAACTAGTACACTCATTAGTTCCATATATCCACACGTGTCAATGAAGAAAGCATGACAACCAAAATAATTATGTCTGCGTAGTGCTTTATACTCTACAAATTCTTTAGATGGTTTTCGTTAATCCACACCTGCTCCTTGTGGGTATCCTTTGGGGGACTTTTTTTTTTTAAAGCCATCATTTTATCAAAGAAGAAAATGATATTTACAGCATCTTGGAAGTAGAGATCTCTCATTCTAAATCCTCCTTTTCCAAATGAAAGAAAAAAAAAAAAAGGACTATAAAGTTCTTAGTAACTTGTCCTGGGCTCCCTAGTCAGCTAGGAGAAAAACAAGGGCTAGAAGCCAAATCTTTCTCTTTTCTTCTTCCCTGCAGAGAAAAATGGGTGCTTTAGCTGAAGTACTAAAGTAGCCAAGGAACACTCTTAAACAGGCGGATGCCCAAAATTCTCACATAAAGCAGAAGCAGCATTTTTCCTGCACCTTCTTCGGCCCGTTTTTCTTATTGTTTTATCTTGCGGCGGTGTCCCTTCCTTGACAGAGCCCGAGAACCAAACACAAAGGTTCATTCCAAGCAGGACTTCGAAACTACGCTTTTGGCTTAAGGCTCCCACCTGCTCCCAGTGTGAACGGAGACAGCACAAATTTCTTGAACCTCGACAAGCATTTGACATCACATGAAATCTGGAAAACAAATTTTCCCAGAAGCAAACAAGACCTACTTTCCTCATTGGAGGAGTTTCTAGACCAGGGGTGTCTTAACCTTTTGGCATCTCTGGGCCACACGGGAAGAAGAGTTGTCTTGGGCCACGCATTAAATATACTGCAACATGTCATCACACACACACACACACACAAATCTCATAATGTTTTAAGTGAATTTACGATTTTGTGTTGGGCCGCATTCAGAGCCGTCCTGGGCTGCATGTGGCCCATGGGCCGTAGGTTGGACACCCCTGTTAGGCCTTGGGATCTTCTTAAGTTTCCAAGGTTTTTAACCACCCTGACATAGAAAGCCATGATCGTACTGAAGTGAAGTGTGTTACAGCGGGAAGTCAGGAAGGGATGTAAATTTCTTTTGATCAGCAGTCCAAATCCTGAATTAAGAAGACAGGTCCCCGACACTCCTTTAAATGCGTCAGCATATAAAATGGCTCATCCTCTTTGCACTTCTGTCGATCATCTTAATTTCTCCCCTTAACAGTAATGATTTCTTGGTTTGTTTGGGAAGCCATGAGAACCAGACAGCATTTACAGTTTTGAATGGTTCTCTAATTTGACTTAAAGGCTAACTAGTTGCCGATTTTAAACTTCTTAACGTTTATTCCTGGTTTTACATCTCATAACAGTACTAACATAAATCTGCAGATACCAAATTTTCACTCACAATCTGCCAGGTTGTTTCTCTTCAGAAAAAAAAAATGCCTTAGTTTAAATACATAAACGGCAATGGCATCAAAGAACAGAGCATTGTGTCTATTATGCTATCGATGTGTAAAAAAGAGCATATTTATATGCACATTGGCTTCTATATGCATAAAACGTCTACAGAAGGAAAGAGAGGAACTATACTATTAATTGCCTCTGAGGATTGATATCGGGGCCGAAACAGAGGCTTACTTTTCAGACGACTCTTCTTTCGTATTTAAAAATCATGTGCATATATGACATTTTAAAAATGACCGAGTATTAAATCTCTCTCTCTCCTTTCCACACTTCTCTCTGATTTCTTCCAAATTGTTTGTTTCGTTCACCATCTTCCAGAAGAGTATTACTGTATAATGAAAAAACTGATGGATAAAGAAGAAAAATTGATGGATTCTAAGTTATGACTCTGCAGTAAAAGAATAATAATGACTATTATTTATTGGGTGCTTACCGGATGTTAGCGGTAGATATACAAATTCTCACATAGTACCCCCAACTTTGATATTATTATTTCAGTCCATCTTACAGGCGAGGAAACCAAAGGCCTAAGGATTATAATTCAAATTGGTTCGACATTAAAGCCACTCCTCAAACTCACGACGCACCCTCCCAGCATGACTGGGCAGACATCTTAACATCCCCAAACCTCAAGGTTCAGTTTCATCAGGTACGAAGGGACCAATAGCAAACCGTACCTGTTCCAAGGGCTGATATGAAAGGCTGTGTGTGATATTGTATCTTAAAAGCTCCTACGCTTGCTCAGTAAAAGTCAGGAGCCTTGCCTCGTCCCCATCATTTCATATATAAAGTGCGAGAAAAAAACACGAGGAATCTTTTTTTTTTTTTATCATGTTCATTATTCTAAAATATTTCCTTAGCTCTCCTTTCCAAATGGCTCCAGGATACTTCCTCTTCAAAAGCCACTGTCACTTCCAGGGAGAAAGATTAGCTCAGGGGCTAAATCACTGGTTTAGGAGTTTAAAGTACATTGAAATCCCCGCTAGGCTGTGTGAACAAATTACCTACTGTATTTTGCCGTGTATAATGTGTTCCCGCATATAAGGTGCACCCATGTTTTTGTGTGCATTATACACTGGATTATTATGCCCATGGTATGTGATCATTTATACCCATGTATAATGCGCATCCTTATTTTCCCCTCAAAAATTTGGGCAAAAAAGTGTGCATTATACACGGCAAAACACAGTATCTCCTTTGAGCTTTGTCTGCACCATGGAGATAATATACTTCATGGGTTTTTGATAAAATTAATGAGAAATATATGCTTATGGTATGAAAGTTCATATATTTATATGATTGCCCCAAAATAAACTTTTATAAAAAGATGAACTATATAAATAAATCCACAAGTATATAAAGCAGTATGATTCAGATCTAGTTCCTACGCTTCAATTTTCAATTTCCTCTTTTTTGCACAATGGTATCGCCAATTCTCTGTGTCACCAAGGTTGAAAATCTAGAAGGCATCTTATAATTCTTTTCATTTAAAAGCCATCCAATCTGCCACTACTTTCGGGCAATTCTACCTGGGGAAGAAAACTTCTGGAGTTGTGCCCCCATTTTCTTTCTCCCTCCTGTTGCTGTTCTAAGACCCTCATCATCTCAGTTGCCACCAAGCAAAACAAAATAACTGATCTCTCCTCTAAATATCCTGAAATCATCACACCAAAGTCCTATCCTAAAACACAGAACAAAGACTTCAACATCTCTCTCTACTGAAGATTCAACAGTGTTTCCCCATTGCCAATAAAGTGAGAGTAAAATTTCTCATTCTATAGTAATGTCAGGTATTTAATAAACCCTTAGTACAATGGCAGTGAATCAGGGTTTTCTTCAAAATTCTGGAGTAGCTTTTCAAAGAACAATGTCCTCACCGATCTCTCAGAGAAGTGACTCTTTCTGTTCTACCTTTGTTCATGCTGCTCCACCCTATCTGTAATATCCAGGCCTACATTTTAATTTATCTCAGTTTTATAAAATTCCTTCCCAGAACAGTGCTTTTTCCTACTCTCCAAATAGACTTCCCCAATGATTCTGATCAACATTGCTCTTTCTACCTATATACAGTACCATACATTTGACCTTGATATTATGTAAGTTGGTACACACAGCCTTACAGCATTTATGAACTGTTCCACGTTTGCCAATTATATTCTCCAAAGAAGATAATAAGGTCTTTTGTGAAGCTGACATGTGCTTTTCTAGAATCCAGACAAAACAAGTAGAAAGATACCAGGTAATGATAGGCTCTGCATGTGCATGCATGCACGTGTATTGTTAGCTTGAATTTAGACCTTCAGTCATTCCTTGTCCTGGTTGGAGCGGCTCAGTGGACTGAGTGCTTGGCCCGTGAACCTAAGGGTCACCGGTTCGATTCCCAGTCAGGGCATGTGCCTGGGTTGCAGGCCAGGTCCCTAGTTGGGGGCGTTCGAGAGGCAAACACACATTGCTGTTTCTCTCCCTCTCTTTCTCCCTCCCTTCCCTTCTCTCTAAAAATAAAGAAATAAAACCTTTTAAAAAAGAAAAAAAGAAAAACCTTCAATCATTCCAACTGGAGACATTTAAATTTGCCTTGAAAAATAAAATGGGTATATGCTGGCATTAATAAACTATTACAATTCCATAATACATCATCTGAATATTGTATAGGATTATACACCTGAAACCTATATAATTTTATTAACTGATGTCACCCCCAATAAATTCAATAAAAAATAAGGAAATAACATGGTTGTCACTTGGGTTCCACAGAAAGAAAGAACTTAGAATAATTTAGGCATTCCCCCATTGGCTACAGGTAGACCTGGGGCTGTGCCCTTCCTTCCCACAAGCAAGGACTTCTGCCATATCCTAAGGTCCACTACATGTTGGAGTTCACGCCAGCTTGGGAGATGGACAGGAGTTACGTCCATGTTTCTTTGTATCCTGTTCCTCAGAGCAGGGCCTAGAATAGTCTTAAGTACTCCATATTTTTTAAAAAAGATTTTCTTTATTTATTTTTAGGGAGGGGAGAAAGAGAGGGAGAGAAACATCAACGTGTGTCTGCCTCTCGCATGCCCCTTACTGGGGACCTGGCTTGCAACCCAGGCATGTGCCCTGACTGGGAATCTACCGACAACCCTTTGGTTTGCAGGCCGGCATTTAATCCACTGAGCTACACTACCCAGGGCAGATTTCCTTCTCTTTACGGTCGAGTATTATTCTGTTGTGTAAATGTACCGCAGCATTTTTATCCACTCATCTACTGATGGGCACTTAGGCTGTTTCCAAATCTTGGCTATTTTAAATAACGCTGCTATGAACATAAGGGTGCATATATTCTTACAAGTTAATGTTTTGGGTTTCTTCAGATAAATTCCCAGAACTGGAATCACTGAGTCATAAGGCAGGTCCAGTTTTAATTTTTTAAGGTGTCTTCATGCTGCTTTCCACAGTGGTTGTACCAGTCTGCATTCCCACCAACAGTGCACTAGGGCTCCCTTTTCTCCTCATCCTCGCCAGCACTTTTTTGTTGATTTATTGATGATGGCCATTCCGACAGGTGTGAGAGGCTATCTCATTGTGGTTTTAATTTGCATTTCTCTGATGATTAGTGACATTGAGCATCTTCTCATGTCTATCAGCCATATCTGTATGTCCTCTTTGGAGAAGTGTCTATTCAGGTCCTTTGCCCATTTTTTAACTGGTTTGTTTTCTGGTGTTGAGTTGTATAAGTTCTTTATAAATCCCTTATCAGATGTATCTGTGAATACGTTCTCCTATTCTGTTGGGTTGTTTTTTAATTTTGTTGATGAATTCCTTTGCTGTGTAAAACCTTTTTAATTTCATATAGTCCCATTTGTTTATTTTTTCTTTTATTCCCTTGCCTGAGGTGAGCTATCAGAAAAAATATTGCTACAAGAAATGTCAGACATTTTACTATGTTCTCTTCTAGGGTTTAAAATAATTTTTTTATTCACTTATTTCTAGATAGAGGGGAAGGAGGGAGAAAGAGAGGGAGAGAAACATCAATGTGTGGTTGCCTCTTGCGTGCCCCTACCAGGGGCCTGGTCTGCAACCCAGGCAGGTGCCCTGACTGGGAATCGATCCATGACCTTTCAGCTTATAGGACGATGGTCCAACCGAGCCACACGGGCCAGGCCTAATGTCATTTTTTTGCATGTGTCTGTCCAACTTTCCCAACACCATTTATTGAATAGACTATCTTTACCCCATTGTTTGCTTTCTGCCTCCTTTGTCAGTATTAACTGACCTTAAAGGTGTTTATTTTGGGGCTCTCTGTCCTGTTCCATTGACCTATATGCCTGTTTTTATGCCAGTACCATACTGTTTTGATTACTATGGCCTTGTAGCATAGTTTGATATCAAGTAGTGTGATTCTTCCAACTTTGGTCTTTCTCAAGATCGCTGTGGCTGCCATGAATGGCACAGTTCAATTTGCTGGGTGTCACCTGCAAAGTGAAAGGTCACCAGTTCAATTCTCAGTCTGGGCACATGCTTTGGGTTGCGGGTTTGTTCCTCAGTCAGGGCATGTACAAGAGGCAACCAACTGATGTTTCTCTCTTTCTCCCTTACATAGATGTTTTTCTCCCTCTTTCTCCCTCGCATCCTCTCTCTCTAAAAACAAAAATTAAATAAAAAAAAAGTTGCTGTGGCTATTGGGGGTCTTTTGTGGTTCCATATAAATTTTTGGAATATTTGTTCTAGTTGTGTGAACTACTCCATTGGTATCTTGATAGGAATTTTGCTGAATCTATAGATTGCTTTGGGTAGTATGGACATTTTAATAATGTTAATTCTTCCTATCCACGAACATGGTATGTGCTTCCATTTATTTGTATCTTCTTTTATTTCTTTCTTCAGTGCACTTACAGTTTTCCAAGTACATCCTTGATTAAATTTATTCCTAAGTACTTTTTTGAAGCAATTGTGAATGGGATAGTTTTCTTTGTTCTCTTTTCTGGTAGTTCATTTTTGGTGTATGAAAATGCAACTGATTTCTGGATATTTATTTCATATCCCGCTACTTTACTGAATTCATTTATCAGTTCTGGCAGCTTTTTGGTGGAATCTTTAGAGTTCTCTATAGTATCATGTCATCTGGAAATAAGGACAGTTTTGCTTCTTCCTTTCCAATTTGGATTTCTTTTATTTCTTCTTCCTGTCTGATTGCTATGGCTAGGACTTCCAGTACTATGTTGAATAACAGTGGTGAAAACGGACATCCCTGTCTTATTCCTAAGATTAAGGGAAATGCTTGTTGTTTTTGCCCGCTGAGGATGATGGTGGCTGTGGATCTGTCATATACGGCTTTTGTTATGTTGAGGCATGTTCCCTCTGTTCCCACTTTGCTGAGAGTTTTTGTCATAAATGGGCAGCACGTCAAACAGTGTTTCCTTCCATTATTTAAATTCCAGATCCATAGTGACTTTTTCTTTCAAGGGTCTTATGTTCTTGAGCATCAGCTGCTTATTTCTTTTAGGACAAAAGTAACTCCAGAATAGCGGGTCACCTGGTTTCTCTAGTATCAAATTTCCAAAAAAAAAAAAAAATCCATTAACTTAATTGATATTCCCTAGTTTTATTATTATGAGGCTTTATCTTTTACATTCTGGAAAGTATTCCGTCTCTCCAGAGAGTTCCATCTTGCCAGTTTAATAATGTCTGCCTTGGGAAAAGATCATCTGTATCTTTCCGTCTTCCTGAGCGGTATGTCTTCTTCCCCAGTAAAATCACAATCTCTTGCTCTACCGTGTTTCATTCAATGAACACTTATTTATTCAGAGGCTACTTACACACCAGGCACTGGTGACAAAGATGAGAAAGACAGTTTTTGCTTTTAGGCAAAAACTTGAGAGGCTTGCGAATAAACAACTAAAAAACAATAAAAGTACTATGATCAAATGAATGGGAGCTTATCTTTAGTGTTTGAAATTCCATGCAAATAACTTCTATTGCTACCTCCTCTTTCCTTGTTTTTAGGTTAGTTTCCTTTGAACCCAGTGTGCCCTTCTAGTGCCATATCTAAGTCACTTCAGACTCAGTAAGAGCTATGAAAGCTTTTAAAGTTTTCTGTTTCTCAACCCTGTTTATTGGCCATAGATGGCTGGCTGCATCACCGTCCATGGGGTCTCCCTGGACTTCAGCAATTTGCTTGTTCGTTCTCAGATCCATTCTCTGACCCTTTCCCCTGCTCTGCTCTTTATTACAGGGAATGGCATTTTTTATGTCCCCTTCCCAATTGGCTTCCAGGTAAGTTTGGCCAATGAGAACCACTGGTAGAAGACCACAGGGCAGGAGAAAAGGGGAGGCCAGGCTATTTCTCCCTTTTTCTCTCTGCCTTCAGCAAAAGCTTTGCCAACAGCCGTGTCTCCTTTCGGGCTCCATCTGTCTCCCATCAGCCCCTCCTCCAGTGGTCCTAAGTGGCCACTGATTCTAGCTCCACCTGATGGCCCTGGTTTCTGGGGCTCTGGTGATACCTCTCTTGCCACCTTCCCTTCAGCCTTGGGTATAGCAGAGGCTCTTTGTTGTCTGCTTGGCTTCTTTGTGCCTCCATCCACCATTGGGTAATCATTTTTTGGCATTAAATTTCCTCTTTTTGAAATGACGAAAGTGATTTCTATTTTCAGACTGGATCCTGATCGATAGATCACCCACGTAAAAAATTCTTAGCATCAAAACCTTCGGCATGTCATATAACACTTTGTAGGGTCTCATCCCTCCTGACCCCCTTGGTGGCCATTCCCTTGTCCTCTATAGTGCCACCACCATTTGTTAGGGGTTTACTATGTGTCAGGCATTTTTCTGAGCATATCACATTATTTTACAGGCCTCCTCCTTTCTTTTTACTTATGAATCATTGGACACGTTTCTCTCCCAGTTTGTTTTTATGACACATATTTGATTTTGTACTCGACTTAAACTCGTAAGATCTTAAAGACACAGATAGGAAGAGAGCTATCAAGTTACATACATACCTGTATTAATAAAGTCGTTTGCATTTATGGTTAAGGTTACGGTGTATATTATTGTCTATTAGAAAAGGTATATTAGTTTAGAATCGGAGGAAGGTATAGAACACAGTACGAAGTTTGTTATTCTGCTTCACATTTCAAAATAAAGTAAGTGTATATGGGCCTGAATTTAGGATAAATTGTAATCAGGTAAGCTTTGGTACTTTGGTTAAGAGGTAAACTACTTTAGAAAAATTAAGTGGCTCGGCAGACTTAAAGGCCTATATCAGAATGTCCCTCTCTATTTTAACTGCTGGTATCTGAAATCGGGAACCCAACAGTCTTTTTCTTTATTTTATAAGTTTTTTTAGAGGGTGGAAGAGAGACAGAAAGAGGGGGAGAGAAACATTGATGTGTGAGAGAAACATCTATTGGTTGCCACTTGCACACCCTGCAAGTGGGGACCTGGCCCACAACCCAGGCACGTGCCCTGACTGGGAATCAAACCGGTGACCTTTCGGTTCAAAGGCCAGCGCTCAATGCACCGAGTCACAGCACCCAGGGCCCAGTAGGTTTTGGATAAAAGGGACTTGATATATGACAATAACACTAATACTAATAGTGCATCACCGTAATCGTCATTAATAGCAATTATAATTCCTTGAGCACTCTGTCAGGCATTTTGTCATTTTACATATATTATCTCTAATCCTCACAATGCTTCCCAAGGAAAGTAGTATCATAAGTACTAAATAAATCGGCACATTGGGGTTCAAAATTGTTAGTGGCTACACTAACAATTTGTCTTTGTCTTTGGCCACAGAGAATTGGTGGCAGAGCCAGAATTCAAGTTCATGTCTTGCCAGTCTCAAAGTCAATAAACTATTGTATTTTGCTACTACATCACATTACCTGCCTACTTAAACGCATAAAGTGACAATAGTAAAGTCACAGTAAAATCAATCAGCTCCCCATTGAATTCATCACATCATGTAAAGGGTATATATACCACATTTTGTGTTCTAGATAAAAACAAACTTGTATTTGAAGAATACCACATTCTACACATTATATTTAATTATATGGGTGGGGGAGGCATTCAATTAGCAGGAGGGGCCCTGCTACTTCACACCCGGCTCTTTTCTATAATGGAATGAGATTTTATTTTGACCTCCAAAATAATGGCTAAGAAGGGCTGTGAAATGAGCAAGAAGACAGATCCCTCCTTTGCCCAGGCTTGTCACGACTGGCAAAATATAAAGTTCCATAAATAACTTTTTTAAGGTGTCCCTGTTTGGTGTCAATTAATTATCTTCTCCTCACCCAAGGTCACTTGATTTGAGTTGACATTCACATTTTCAAAAATTAAGTGTTCTAGAACAGTGCTATTCAAAGCCTGATCCTTCACAAGGATAGAAGCTGGAAGAGTGTTAAGCAACTTCTATAGCAACTTGACATTGCCATGACATCTGAATGCATGATCAATGGGTTCATTTCACAGAACAGAGCACAGGCCAGATCGAGCCCTGCTGAACTTGTGTAGTGAGTCAAATGTGGTATGAGTGCATCCTAGTCAGTTTTGGGAGGACTGCCTAAAAGTCTTGTCACATACTGTATGTTAAAAAAAAGAGAAACGTTACAGAGAAGCTTGCTGTAAAACTGACAGCCTCTTCAGTAAACTAGAAAGAATACAAAACTAATAACTTTCCCCCCAAAATTCATACTTGGTTAAAAATATGTGCGCAAATAGATGTGTGTTCATATACATACACGCTCACGTGTAACCTACGCCCCAGTTACGTAAGCTTCAATTTATGAGAGGGCCCAAGGACTTCCCTGGAGGTATACAGGGGATGGAGACTTTGTGAAATGGCAAATTCTGAAACATTCTCAAAGACTATCCCCAATTCGGAAAGAAGCTAATGATTCATCCACTGTGTCATAAGAGAGACTTTCAGAGTATTTTTAGGTCATTTTTATTACTACCGTAGAGAATGCGAACTTTAAAAACTCACTCTCTATTTTATGTGAGTGTTCTGACTGTTCTTGACTCTCTTTCCAGCAAAACTGCAGCTCCCGAGAGGCGTACAGAGGTAATCAGACTTGTGTGCTTAAAAAATACTGGGAATGTCTGAATAAGGGCAGACACGTTTTTAGATGCCTTTACTTCGTGTGCAAAAATCGTCTTCTGCAGACCCACCTACATAAAATTATACACATCCAGCACTTTTTTTCACAGCTGCAGGCGTAACCTTAATGCTTCTCTTACTTAGATCAAGTAAACTACAATTAGGCAGCTCTTGTAAATTGTACACCAGTCGAAGTCTGAGACAGAATCCTGAGTTTCCTTGTGAAATGAGCTCTGGTAGATGCTATTCAGAAATATCTACTTATTTATGCTCTTCAAGTAGAAGCTTCAAGTCATGTTATTTGAACAAGAAAGAAATATTATAAAAGAATGTTCCCGTAAAATGCCAGAAATTTTGATTTGAGGATTACATTTCCATTTCACAAATGGGGAAAATCAATTGATCCTAACTCAAGCTAATAGAACAGATTATTTCTCTTTTTTCTTTTAGAAGCAGGATAGAAGTGCAGGGAGAACATTTATAACAGCCTTAACGTCTTATGTCTTTCATTTTGCAAATCTGAGTAAATCTCCTACGCTAACTTTGTCAGCTAGGGAATAAAGAACGTCATTTGAGATTCCATAGCTTAATTACGCTGATAAAGCAGTTTTATAAATCACGCTGCGAGTAATGGATATGCCTTTGAGAACAGTGAACTAGCAGCCATTAAATGTGTACTCTGGACTTGGTCCCTTATCTTCTACCGTGTGTCAGTATGAATAAGTCAAAGTGAGTCTGGAGCCTCAGCCTGCTTAAGTCCAAATAGAAAGAAAAAAAATAGCTGCCCCACCCACTGATACGATAGCGATACCTCCCAAATCAAAACCAGGAAGTCTACTCAAAGGGATGGCAGGGCGGAGATCTGAAACTGAAATTGATAGAAAATTCAGGTCATATACCAGCTATATACCTAATTTATAGCTGTGTTAAGGATGAAATACGGTTATATCTGCAAACTCTTGGCACACTGTAAATGGCTATACAAATGAAAGTGCAATTATTATAAATATGAAGATCCTAGTATCCATATCTTCCAGGCTGGTGGTGACAAGGTAAAGCTGGGCATGGCATTCATAAACCAAGCCCTCCTCCAGCCAGAAGTTAAATTGAAACCAGACATGTAGAGATGGAAGATCACTGCCCAACCCGGTAAGTCAGAAATCAAAGACCAAGAGAAAGCAAAGCACTAGCTCAAAGTCACACCCAAGCTGGGATCTGAATTTAAATATTCTTTCCAGTTCAAAGCATTATGCTAGTGAAAAATGGAAAGGCAGAAGTTTTAATACTTGGCAATATTTAAGGAACTCGAACAAGAGACAAGGAAAGGAATGTGCTAAATATTGACTAGCTTAGTTGAGAACAGTTTAGTTTACAAAATATGCTGAGAAAAGCAATGGGACCAGCTCCTGATGCGAAAGGAATTCATCGTCATTCCGAATCCCGCAGTTGCTAATCACAGAACATCCTCAGGAGGGAATACTTAATGGAATGTAGAAAGCCTATCAAAACAGAGGGAGAATAAGCTCTCTTATTCTCCTTCCCCTTGGCAAACTGAGGACAGAAGTACAGGATTTCTACAGTAGTGTTTCTAACTCCATCTTGACAGGTGCAATTATTTATTAATGATATTCATGCATCTTGAAGAAGCTCTTAGCTTCTTGACTTTAACTGGGATTTAACTAGTCCTTTTAACTAAGACTGCTGAAGAATCACTCCAGCCTCAGACCTCCAAGGCTGTAAAACTAAACCCTCATGTTAACATTTGGAAGCTCTTCTCAGGCAACAGATATGAGATTCAGGGGTCACGGGTTGATGGGCTGCCTTCCAATCACCACGGTTTTTAAGACCACCTTTCCCGAGAATTCCTAAAACATTCATAAGTCTATTTTTGAAAATTTAGCTCTTACACATCGTTCGGGTTGAACATCATGAATAGTTAGGTCCAAAACTTAGGCAACAGATAAGACGGGCTAGATCCTTCTAAAGGATGCCAGACTGCAGGAGAACCAATACCCCCAGAGGAAAAGACCTGATGGTTATAGGGGCTTCGATGAAGGAAACGGAAATTGGGTTAAATCATCTCAGATCATACAGCACATCTAGATTTTAGTAAATGATTTGAAATAACATCAGTTAACCTTCTGAAGCTTAATGATTCTCTCTTCACATTATCCTATTTTTACCTAAGTGTCTCCTTTGCAAACTGCCGTCCCTGGGCTGTATTGCTGGTATCGCTAATGTAAACACCTCCTACTGTAGTTCAGAAAGGAGCTGTGGAGGGCACCACATAAACATTTTCTTGTCTTTATGATGAATACAGCCCCAATAAGGCAGACTCGGAAATACTTTAAGTGTTTTTAAGCGGCACATATTATGTGTGTGTAGGAAGGGGGCTTTTTAAAGAATGTTGACAAAATTTCAGTGATGAACTTCGGAATCTAGACATGAATTGTGAGAGAATTATAGGCTTTTAATCATATAATAGCACTTCATCTAAATCAATACTATGGAAGTATTTAAAAATAAATTCCAGGGCACGTTACTAACATACACTGATTTTATAAATGCCTTTTGGAGGCTTTCCGTTTTAAATCACCAAGATAGCCTATTGGAGCAACAATCTTTCCACTCCATTTGTGGAGATGCTGAAAGAAATTTGAAATTCACCTCATGAATTGAGCCCCTTATTACTTCAAAGAAATGATGAAGAATATACCCTTCTCAACTGCAAATGGATGGCCCAGGGGGCTAGCGGGAAACATCTCCAGAGCTTCCCTACAAGATAACGGCTTGTCTCACTCAGCCTATAAAGACTCTATAAGACTGGGATGGGCAACAGAATCTCCTCCCTTTTTTTTGTTTTTCCCAGAATGCGCATTTTTAAAAATAGAAATGATTAAACTTTTAGAAACCCATTTGTCTGCCGAGTCAGCCAAAGGTAACTCTTGAAAAATTATGATCACAGCAAGTTCTGGAAGCAACCTGCCCCACCTCAGCCCAAAGAAAGAGAAAAATAAACAAAATCCGGAAGACTCTTTTGTCCAATACCCTTATTTTAAAGATAAGGATACTAAGGTCCACATAAAAATAGATATGGGAAACTTTGAGTTTTATATACCATTCACCCTGCCACAGTGCGGGTAGTCAGAGGAAAAAATGTTGAAAGAAAACTGTGTTCGAGTTATTCTTATTGATTTCTTTGCTGTGAAAACAAGACAATGAATGCTTCTGCCAAAGTTAATGTTGTGTAAAAAAATTTCTGGAGAACTTCCAGTGTTCAAATTCTTAATGACTGTCAGGTCGTCAATGTAAACATTTAAATTATTTCTTTACTATGCTTTGTTGTGTGTTTGTGTGGGAGCCTTACAATTTTTTCCCCTCATAACTTGGAATTTTTCGAATGGAGACACAGCCTAAAAGTGAGGGAAAAGCAAATATTTTTTAACATTTGATAAAAGCTCACTAAAAATAAAAACCCATTTTATATCTGTTGATAACAATCTTAAATGAATTTTTACATTTTTTTTAAATCCAAAAAAGATAACCTCGTCTTCTCTAGCACTAAAAATTTTTAAGTCTTTTTTGTGAATGGACTTTTAAAAAAAATGATTTTAATTTATTTTTAGAGAGGGGAAGGGAGGGAGAAAGAGAGAGAGAAAAACATCAATGTGCGGTTGCCTCTTGCGCACGCCCTACTGGGGTCATGTGCCCGACAGGGAATGGAACCAGCAACCCTTTGGTTCGCAAGCCGGCTCTCAATTCCACTGAGCCGCACCAGCCAGGGCTGAGTGGACTTATTTAGAGAGTAACAATGCATGAGATCTCTTTGTGTTTAAATTTACCTGAGAATGTCTATGGGAATCAGGATATTTAAACATAAATTCTGTGTATGTGTATATGTGTGTTTGTGTGTACGTGTGTGCGTAGCTACGGTAGCTTTTCTGTCATAGGCGCTCATTGGTTAATAAATGACTGAAGAATGGGATAGGGAGTTCTGATGGTGAAGCTTTTTGCTAAATATGTAATTGTAAATAACATAAATTCATTGCAGAAAACTGGGGAAAGAAGAATGAAAAAGAAAATCAGCCAGAATGCTATTAACTAGAGATCTCCGACATTTACAGTTCAAGTAATATTGCAGCCTTCCATCAGTTAATGCTCAAGTGCTACTTTTTCAGTCCTTACGAAATGTTCTTGGCTTATAATACTATGCTGTTGAGGCCACAGGTTGGGGAAACACTTGAGCAAGGCAGGTAACAGGGCATGTTGAACAGGCTGGTTGGGGATTTTGGCAAATTAGACTATGGAAACCACCTTAGAAGTGGGCATATTTAGGAATGTCTAACATTTCATGCGTATTATGAACCACTGCAGCTTCCACAGTAGAGATATGTCTGAAGTGGGTGGGTGAGGGTACGGTGGAGGGAGGCCCCATGTTATTATTTTGAACATGTCACCACAGACAGGTTCAGGTCCGAATAGGAGAGGGACCTACTAAATATGGCATTTAACATACGAGACAACACCAGTTTTGCTTCCATGACAGCTTTCATGAATTGAGCGCAACTGAAGGCTTCCAAACATTTCAGCCAGCTCAAAATAGCAACTAGACCTAAATGGATACCTCTTGAGAAAAAATATAAGCTAGTACATGAAAATAAAAAAGGAATAAAAGATTTCTTATGCTTGTATTTCAACTGTGAAACACTGATTTGGGGATGAGAAGGGCAGTGATGGTACTGAATCTTGTAGGTTATCTTAGGGATACAGACACATGACAAACTAAATCAATCATCCCGTGTGCACCTGCCAAGAGTGGGCGGAGGAGTGCCTACTCTCTAGGAACCCACCATGCTACTGCTAGAAATATAATGGTTTGCTCCAGAAATACCACTTAAGTGACTGTCTATCCATAGGTAAAACTGTCAATTTGTACATATTTGTAGCAGATGTACAGTAACCTACATGGACATACTTTACTAAGTTAATAAACTCAATGAGATAAGTGAAAATGACAGAAGAGCCAGGGCAAATCCCAGTGTAGCCCCTTATAGCGGTGTAGTCCTGATAAATGCTCTCTCTGCACCTGTCTTCACTTCCCTGTGAAATATGGCAGTGGATACCATCCACAATGCGTGCGGGCTGCTGACACGTTACACGTGCAGCACACACAAAAGACCCTCAGTACACGCACATGTTATATGATGAGTCACCACTGGATAAAAGTAATATTTGATTGTAACAAAAATACTGGATTATTAGTTCAGAAAGCTGCCAAAGAAATTTGATACCTAATTCATTTCCAAAATGTTTGTTATTAGGATAGCAAAAAAAGTAGGTCCTGGTTGGTGTGGCTCAGCTGATTGAGCGCTGGTCAGTAAAACAAAGGGTCGCCAGTTCGATTCCCAGTCAGGGCACATGCCTGGGTTGCGGGTCAGGTCCCTAAGTAGGGCGTCGGTGAGAGACAAGCACACATTGATGTTGCTCTCCCTGTCTTTCTCCCTCCCTTCCCCATCTCTCTAAAATAAATAAATAAAATCTTTTAAAAAGAATAGCAAAAAAAATGGAATTTCAAAGGGGGTTGGAATTGACCATGTATTTATGATGGCTGCATTTTATTACATGTAAATTATCTCAATAAAGCTGATTTCATCCAAGAAGCAGTTTGTAATAAATGAGCTCTAGGTTCCCATGCATAATTCCATTATGTTCCAAAGTCACGTGATTTGCCCAAGATTACAAATCACACTGGGTTACCAGTAAGCTTTGCGTTCACCATCACATTTGACCTACTGAGAAAACTTCAGAAATATGATAAAAGTATATTTAATGCTTATTGAAAGTAAAAACACCTATTCATTGACAGTTCACAATTAGCTTTTAACTAACCATATTTGTGATTTCTCATTACAGGGTAATTAAGAGTAATACAACGCAATGAAATGGAAATATGGCCATGGTACATTACTTTTAGGTGAAAAAAAAGCTAATTATAAAGCAGAATGATCAAGCTTTTGTAAAAAGGTATGTATGGAAAGACATTTTTGAAGGTACCTACTAGATTATTAAATGTTAGGTAAGTCTAAGAGGTGGGTACAGATGATTTGTCTTTTTTTCTTCTCTATGTGTTAGCTTCTGTATATCTTTAAACTAAAAAACAATGAAACAGTATTGACTCTACAATAATATTCTGCACATAAAAATAAATTAAAAGGTTAAAATTAGTGATCACTGTGACTAGAGTGGAACTGCAAGTGGGCTGAGGCTCTGTAAGCCAGAGGTTCTAATCACGAGGCCCACAGGCAAGATTAAATTAGCTCTTTATTGACAGATTTCTAGTTTCTCTTGCAAAATCCGAAGTTCCGAGAGCACTGGGCTAGGACTACCCGCTCTCTGGCACAGCCCCAGCCCACTTCAGACAAACTCTTCATTTTCTCATTTGCCAAGGTATAAGCATTCCAGTTTTCCACCTGTGGTCTAAACAACGCAGCATTATAAGCCAGAAACAACCTGTAGGGACTGAAAGTGTAGCACTTAAATTGTAGCTGATCCCAATTTTCTTTCCATTTTAAAAGGTGTATGTGTGTACATGTATGCAAGCATACATACAGCTTACTTTGCTAGGCTGAAACAACAAAATATTACTTGAAATGTGATATGTCTGGCGAGAATTACGTGACTTCTTTTCTTTTTCATGTTTTTTATTTGCATTTTTCAGATTTTCTAGAAGGAACTTACATCATTTTAGATAAAGTTTAAGAAAACTATTTCTTTTGGCTAATATTTCCCACCCCATTCCCTAGTGTCTCTATAGCTGCAGTTCATTAACTGATATGAGAGAAAGCTAGCAACAGCTACAGACAGACAGACAGACACATACACATAAACAGCCCACAAACATTTAAGCACACAGAATTTATGTTTAAGCATCTTGATTCCCATGGGCTTTGTCATGTAACTTCAAACCCAAAGAGTTCACCTCATGCATTTTTATCTGTAAATACATCCATTCACACACACAAAAAAAGCAGATTTCAACATTTTTAGTAGTAGAGAAGACATGACTATTTATCTTTTATTAAAAACAAAACAACTACCCCTGGCTGGTATGGCTCACTGGATTGTGCGCTGGCCTGTGAACTGAAAGGTCACCGGTTCGATTCCCAGTCAGGACACATGCCTGGGTTGCAGGCCAGGTCCCCAGTTGGCAACGTGCAAGAGGCAGCCCATTGATGTATCTCTTGCACGTCTATGTTTCTCTCCCTCTGTTTTCCCCTCCCTTCCCTTCTCTCTAAAAGTAAATACATAAAATCTAAAAAAAAAAATTATTAAAAAAACCTAACTAGTTGTGATGTAACAGAATTCATTACAGAGTATTCTGGACAGAATTTAAATGGTATAGAGTGGACTTTTCATCAATTGTGAAAAAGACTGAAGTTTTCCCCTTATTTGGAGGTTGTATATCTGTTCAAACAAAAAAATCCAAATTATGAGAGAAAAAGGAACTATGACACCCTGGCCAGGTAGCTCAGTTGGTTGGAGCATCGCCCCTGATTCACCAAAGCTGCGGGTTTGATCCCTGGTCAGGGCACATACAAGAATCAACCAATGAGTGCATAAATGAATGGAACAAGTTGATGTTTCTCCCCTCCCCCCAATCTTCCTCACTCTCTTTCCCTGCCTTTCTCTCTCTCTCAAATCAATAAAGAAAAAAAATTTTTTTAAAGAATAAGAACTGTCAGGGTCTCACACAAACACAGAACGAGCCATAGGAGAGAAGTCATTTAACTGTTCACACGGATGACCTGACAGGCTTAGGAATTATAAGCACTGGAAAGACTGCAAAAAATTCCTTTACACAACATCTGTGGTTTGGCAAAACGATGTCTTGGTTTTGCAAGGAAGAAATCAATAAGAGCAATTCGAAACAGTTTTCTTTCTTGGTGGGGGGAAAATTGCCATAAATCGCAAGTATTTTTTTCCATCCTTTTAGGCTGCAAAGACAACTACAAAGGCCTTTGGGACCTGCTTGGGTATGCTGAATTTTGAGGAATCAATGAAATTCTAAAACTTATTTTTAACGGGCCCTCTGGAAAAAAAAAAGAAAGCTGATAGTCAATTTGGGACAGAAAGTAGTCATTTTCACACTTTAAACAATGGTGTGATATATTAAGGTAACAAAGGACTTGCACACTACAATCTACTTTATGCTAAAAGTCATCTGTCATTTAATCAGCAAGAAACATGGTCATGTCCTTACCTAAAGACTGGTAGAGCTCTGTCATTTTGGGATGGTCCCAGCAAGTTGTTTGGGTCTCATGGCTAAAACATAAAATACAAAGAGAGACGTTAGGATGTATAATGGATAGTAGAGAAAAGGAGGGGGAAAAAAGGCCTGGTTTTCTTTTGAATCATTCGGCATCATCTGTACTTCAAAGGACTTTCATGTGTATAGGATGTTTATCTTACAAGCAGGGAAGCCCCTACGTTTGCTTTCAAAGGTAAAAGGAATATGACCATTATTTGGTAACCAGAGTTTGTTTCTTTTGTGCACCCACAAGTCAGCTGCCCTTCTGTTATAATAAAATGACCTTGTTATGCAATCAATAATTGAAAATCAGGATTCTCCAGCTGCCCAATGGGGAACATTCAGAAAGGACACTGATGAGTGTTATTCAACTCTGTCAAAGAGAGATATCGAACGTTAGTTTAATAAATAAACTGCCTCACTTCTCATTTGCTTTAACTGCCCTTGACGTTTCTCTATTACTCTTTCTTCTCCATATCCAGATCTCCCATCCATGATAGCTGTATTTCATTTCAGCTCCAGGTGCATCCATTGCCCGACTAATATATCATACCTTCCCTCTTCCCATGACTTTGAGAATGTGTTTTTAAATCGGTATGCTATACACCACTACACCCTTTCCTATATTTACTTGGGCCTGAATGGAGCATTCACAGCGCTCTTCCATTTCTTGAAGTTTAGCTAAGTGTGGTTGCTGGCTATCAGCTCCTGCCACAAAAAAAAGAACAAAACACCCTTGTTCCTCCTTCAATTACATGAACAAACCCGAGAGAGATAACTACATATACGTTTCCTTACTTTGGCCCATCTACATAAATCACCATAGCATCATATTTCCAGTTTTCAGGGATTACGTGACTGGCTTTGATACAGTAAAATGCAGCCTTGAACGATATTTCGGAACTCATGCTCAGAGCCTATTCGTAATCTTTGGGGGAGGGGGGAGGGGGTGGAGAAAAAAGAAACAGCTGAAATGTGGACACTTCAAGAGGAGCAGGAAGTACAGAGGCCTCACACAGAAAGGGCAGTTCGGGGAGGTAACAATTGTCGAATGACCTCAGCATGGGTTTTAAGTCTTAGTGTCGGCTTCTGGCTCACCTGGATTAGTTGATATAAATAAGTGACTGGCACCTTCTAATGTTTAATACACGGTCGTTTCTGTTGTTGTGTGGCCCCCGAAAAGCAAACCTTTTATCAGTTGATTATAAACACAGGTAAGTCAGCCAAGCCTGAGATCCTACATAGAGAGCACAGCCAACGCTCGATGTCATTTACCTCTTTTTAAAAAAAGTAAGTAAAAAGGAGAAAGATTTACTGTGGTTTGCTAAATACAGTCGTGCCACAAAAACGTGTGGCAATTCCCCCTGAAAGACCATCTCTCTGATAGTTCCCTGTCAGAGACTGAGCAGAGACGGCCACTGAAAGAAATTTACAGGATAATGTTCACTTGGGAAGGGCTGTTCCGGTCTTTTCCAAACATGTTCATTGCTGTTTTACTTTTCTGCAGAGACAATTCACATTTGAGGAGGGTGACAGGTGCTTCTCGGTTGGGGGAATGTACCACAGTGACATCCAAGGGTTGAAGCGCAGAAGTTGCAGTCCAAGCTGGTTTATGATCTGGACGAGGGGTGGGCGGGACCGGTACTTTATATGCACAGCACAAGGAGGCTGCAGCTTGCGGCTTCATGGGAAAAGTGTTGCTTGTTCTTGGGTGTTTTTTAGCTCAGAAAGTGATTGTGTACCAGTTCCGCACACAAGTGCCCAGCAAGGAAAGGTTATCTGCTACTGAGACCGCCCTGCATTTATGCCTCTGCATTTCCAAAGGCCGTTCATATGTGAGCACCAGGGAGGGAGGACGAGAGAAGAGGGGAAAAGCACGTTTGCCCACACGTATAGGCCCTTACTATACAAACTGAGTACTGATAGCGCCCCATCACTGTGACATGTGGGAGGACTATAGCACTTTCAATGGATGGGCAGGAAAATGTCTGTCTGAGCTGAGAAATCTAAATAGAGAGAATCACTCTGCAAAGCCACCATCTAGAAAGGACTTCAGATCAGAGGGACATGGGCAAGAAATGACTTGTACCAAACGCAGTTCCAACAGAACTGGGAAACTTGCATACAAGTGACAGGAGAATCCCACGTAGAGTGAACAAGGGCTTCGTGCAGCACCCTCCCTCCAAAAACAAAACAAAACAAAAAACCCTTCATGACTGTTGATATACTTACATTTCTATCTTTATTTAAAGAATTTATTCCAGTGGTTAAAAAGTATGAAAAGGATTTTAGGTATTATCCTTTAATCCAATAGTCCTTAGCTAAACTGAAATTTCCTTTACTGGAAGATGGAAGAAATATTAAGGTCTGACCCCTATGCCCCACTCAGTGCTACCAGATAAATACTAGTCCTTTCGAAGCACCCATCCTCCCAACTACCTGTGATTCCGGGGGACCCGAATAACCTAGATAAATGCCCTCAAACAAATCCAAAAGCCAATCTTCTTTTACCTTCCTCCCCTCCAACACACAAACCTTTTTTTTTCCTAAAGCAAGACAAAGTAACTAGAAAAGCTGATTTATATTTCACCTTTGCAGTCTTAGTTTCGCTTCAATGGCAAACCAGTACCAAGCAAAAGAAGCCAGCACAGTGAAAAGAAAAAAATAAAGGGTGTGACTAAGGCTCAAAACCAGAAAAACCATCTTTTAATCATTTAATGCTAAAAGCGACTGGCAACACAGCTGAAGTGACCAGATTTTTTGGTAACTCTATGAACCAAATATTCACTTCACTGTATGTGGGTACTTTCAGTATGTGGTGCATTCTAAGTCCTCGTGAGCCACTATTTAACTGCCCCCCCCACCAAAAGATAGAAAGATGAGTATGAACAGGATGAACTACTCAACACAGGTCTGCATAACTCATATCCACACTGTACCTTACAGAACAAACCAATTTTTTTGCTTGTGACCAGGACAGATTTTACAGCTCTATGTATTACTCTTAACGTCTGTCTTCACAAACAGTAGAGAATTCTCGGTAACTCCATGAGAAGCAGCCCAGCTTTACCTGGGATATACAGACAACATAGAAAAATATGCTGTGCTGGGGAGGTGGCGGTGGAAAGGTAGGTGGTACTATTTTTGGTAACTGTCTCTTCGGTGCACTTCACTTTTCATATTGGAAACGCACTCCCCATACATCATACCCAAGCAGAAAGGAAATTCTGAAACCTGTTCACATGTTCGTGAGCACACCTTTGTCCAGTCTTCCTGAGAACAATGATGTTCAACGCAGATCAAAATTCTACATGTACATTAACACGGAGCCCAGTTTCACAAATAATCCTTGAAACAATCTTTAATTCTTTAAAATATTATTGATTCTGGCCCTGATGGTGCCAAAGCCTCGCATCAGAGGCGCCTCCCTGAACCGCCTTCGAACTCTGACTTCCCCTCTTTTTGTAACGTGTACAAACTTCAAAAATCTCTCTTTTCCCCTCTTGTTGAGGCCAGTGATAGGAACCTGATGCAAATTAAAATACAAAATCACTGGATGTGACAAAAGACCCAGGCAACACCTACTTGTCAATAGTAAGAAATTAAAGCATTACTCTAACTGAGCCCAGGGCTGACCTAATTTCCTACCATACAATTTAAATTTTCTCTCACCTTCTTCAGTTTCAAGTTGTGTGCAAGGTTATTATAACCACCTCAGAGCTGTTCCTGCTGTCAGTGCTGGAATAATCAGACTTATTGAAATTGCTTTTTTAGTTTCTTAAAAACAAACATTAAACACTTATAAAAAGTAACAAATTTCGACTGCTCTTGCGGGAAATGGCAGTTGCCTAATTAAAATAAGATTTCTTCTGCCACCACTGCTATTTGGTACTGAAAATATTCCAAACAGTTGCCTTTAAAAAAAAAATATATATATATATCTTTCCATTACTTCCCAGGGAAGAAACTAACAGCTATGCAGCGGTATAAAAAGGTAGCGTTCTCTTGTGATTTGCAGAAGATTAGAGTTTGGCTTCATATATAATCTGGAGGCCACTGATCCACACACACAAAATCATCATTTCCCTTTAATCTGGAGATCAGACTCCTTTTCTAGAGGAACCTTGGCATTTGCATGCTGAATGTTGAACTTGGCTTGCATTGCTTGAATACTGGCAGGGTGGGAATGGGAAAATATATTTTAAAGTTTCTGCTACTGTGGGGAGGGGGTTAAGAGGGGTGAGTGTCAATCAAAGCATCAGAAATCCTGTTCCAGTCCCCATTTCTTTACCCTGGGATATTTAGCATGTTATTCGGCTTAGCTCAAGCCAGGGCAAAGATGATTGCATCGGTAACTGTTCCAGCTGTTACTTGTTCTCGGTTCTGTTTGCTTTTCAGGGCTAATTCCCACCCACCCACAACTTTGGCCAAAGCAATTTCACTTCAGGGTCGTATCCAATCCAAGATCAAACAATGATGACTGAAACCAATTCAACGGTGATCAAGGGTCAGAGACCTTTCATATAAACCGTGTTGTTTCACTTGCTTCTCCAAAAACAACTGTATCCTCCGAAGAGGGGATTTGGCCCAAGGAAATTTTTAAAAACCTAAGCAAAAGAGGAAGGGGCATGAGGGGTGACAGGAGAGGTGACAAGATTTAGACACGGAGACCAGGAAGAGCTTGTTAGCCAAGGGAGAATGTAGATTTCACTGAAAGACTTTGGTTCGCCACTTCAATCGGATGGGTTTTTTTCATGTTAAAGCATTTTATAATTAATAATATGCTTCCCTCGGGCAACTAAAGCCCTTCGATTTAAGCTTCAAACTTAAATTCAAATTCAACTGAAGTAAACAAAGTGTGTTGCCCTTTTCATTGGCACGATCGGATCGGGAATGACAAACTTTGCTTAAAGACGAGTACAGGCACCTGGAGAAACGCGAGAGAAGGACACTCAGAAATGACTCCACACTCAATCCCAGAGGGCAAAGAAAAAAACAAAACAAAAAAACTTCGATCCTCTGTGTCAAATCCTTGAATGCTAGCTTTTAGATTGGTTTTTCTTTCTTTCCTGATTTCTGCAAGTCTTGGGGCATGAGACGAACACAGTAGAAAATGCAGCGAGGGAAATGTCAGTTGGAATTCTCGGAAGAAATCAGGCAGAAAGTTGACCTTTTGGCACTTGCAGTGCAGAGGGAGGTAGAGCCGCGCGCGCCCCTTCTCTCTGCGAGGTCGAGCGACGATTTAGGAACAGCCTGTCTGGCTCACGTCCACACAGACAGCCCGGAAAGGAGTAAAAAGCTCTACCGGCCCTAATCCCCGCGTGGGGAACGCACTGTCCCCTCTGGGTACGGTGAGAAATCAGCTTTTTCTCTCCGAGCCCGTCCCAAAGCCAGGGGAAGGGGGCTCCCCGCGAGCCCGGGGCCAGGAGAAGCCCCGGGGGCGCACCTGCAGCGGCGCCGCCGGGGACTCACCGGAGAGGTTCCCCGACGTCCGCCGCCCGCAGCCCGGGGTCCAGCCGCCGCGCTTACCCAAGTTTTGGCCGCCTCGCTTTGCCCCCTTGCTCGTGCCACAAGTGCACTGACTGCCGCGATCCGAGGGGGCCGCGATGCACTTACCCTTTGAGCTGTTCCCTCATGGCTGCAAGTGCTCCGCGGTCGGGGGAGGGCAAGCGTTGGAGTGAGCTTCCCAGAGCCGCCGGGCTCCCGAAAGTCGAGCGCCGCCGCCGCCCAGGCTCGCAGCTGAAAGCACTGCGGAGGAGCCGGCGCGGGCTGGCGGGCGGGCGGGCGGCGGCAGGGCGGACGGGGAGGGGGCGCTGCGGACAGACGGGGCGGAGCCGGGCTAAGCTCCGCCCCCCAACTAGCGACCTGGGAACCCGGACTCCCGCAGACCCCGCACACGGGGCTTTCCGAACGGAAAGGAAAAAGAAAAGAAAAAGAAAGACAGA
>PVJD01010309.1:31126-54901 GCA_004026545.1 Mormoops blainvillei
AGGTTACACTCATCATGAGCTAAACCGGCTGCTTGAGACGCATTCGTCTGTGTATTTGTGATACAGCAGTGGTTCCCTAAGTGTAGTACTGGGACCACCAGGATTAGCATCACCTGGGAACTCGTTAGAAACGCCAATTCCCAGGCCCCAGCCCAGACCTACTGAGTCAGAAACGCAGCACGCCGATAAGTTTGAGAACCACTGGTTGAGACTCTTGAAATAAAACACCACCACCAGTGGGGTGGCACGCTTTGGTCTTTTAGTAGTCTTTTAGAGAAATCTAAAAGGAAACCATTTCCAATAGAAGATCTGATTGGAAGCTACAGGGCCTAGAGAATTCCAGTATTTCTAATCTTAGAGTTTGCAATATGATAATACAGGTTAACTATGCAAAATTATTTCAAGCTTGTAACTACTTCCAAGAGAAGAAAGCCTTCATTAGCACGAGAATTTTTCCCACCCTCCACATATCTTCAGTCAGAGTCCGAAGGGTATCTTAAGATAAACTCCCTTGGTGGATTCACTGTCCCTCCTTCTCCATTCATTTTGTTGGCCTGCTTCTCTTATCTTCTTTCAACCATTTCCTTTTCACTCTCTCTTCTGGTTGATTCATGCCACCTCAGTGTGGAGTTCAAAACATGCCCCCGCCCCTTTAAATATCCTTTATTTTTTGTTCAGTATTTTCCCCATAGAATATTAATACTGAAAGGACTCTAGACATCAATCTCTCTTCTACCGTCTGTTGCTGAGTGGCTCAAGGGACAAAAAATAAAGTGCGTGAACAAAAGGGAGAGGGAGAGCCAAGTTTCTTCCCTATCCTGACAAACCAAATAAAAATGTAAACGTTATCACTAAAGTCATGTGCGTGTAGGTATGACTGGTATTGCTATTTTAAAGCAAATAGGGCATTTCTTCTGGCATTTTGCCTGATAGACTGAGACATTCATTAGTGCTGCCTTTTAGCAATTTTGAGCCAGTGAACTGTGGACTCAGCTGCTATACCGGTCTGAGGGGGGCGCACTAGGCTTCGATTCGCTTGGGGTCAAGTTGTCCCTTGGTTTAAGTGTAGATTCTAGGTCTGCCCCTCTCTTTGACTGAAGGAGGAGTGTTCTGTGATGAGCAAGTGGAGGCCTTTGCAATTATCAGTGATGTAATCTCTGTGTCAATGTGGCAAATTACTTAAATACTGTTTATGTTGATTTCAGTGAAAAGACACAAACGTCACAGCATGGGCATTTGCAAATATTAGAAATCAATCAAATGAAGGTTTGCATCCCCTGTGTGGTGAGTCAGCATTGTGTTTTCCTTTTTTTTTTTTTTTTGGTTCAGTTGTTTTACACTTTTTAATTACCTACTCAAGATTCAGGAATTCTGATAATGTTTCTATAAAATATAAGAGCTCATCTATTTTCTCAGGGTCCAATTAGGAAATTACTAGGAACAAATCTTTTTTAAAAAGCAATGGAAAATAAGAAATCACTATTCAGCCCTGGCTGGCGTGGCTCAGTGGATTGAGCACCGGCATGTGACCCAAAGGGTCGCCGGTTCCACTCCCCAGTCAAGGTACATGCCTGGGTTGTGGGCTGGTCCCCAGTGGGGGGCGCGCGAGAGGCAAACACACATTGATGTTTCTTTCCTTCTCCCTCCCTTCCCCTCTCTATAAAAATAAATAAGTAAAATCTTTAAAAAAAAGAAATCACTATTCAGATATTTTTCTTAAATTTGACAGATGGCCATCCTCAAAAATACATCTTTAAGATCTTTTTTAGACTAGAGTTATAGGCACTTGAAGATTTGTTCCTGAATCTTGATATTATTTTAAAAATTAAATACCAAAAGTATTATTAAGAAATGACATGGCATCACTGTGACTGTTAGCAATCTCAGTCAGATTATGAATTTTGCTTATTAGGGAAAGGCATTAGGGAGAGAACATAATTTATATATCTTCATTTATATAGTGATGCCATGTATGAGACACATTAATTGCTTATTTATAGTAGCCCTTCTTCTTATTTTATTATTACTGTTCTGACGTGGACACAGGCATGAAAGGGGTATGAGGGCTTTGCCACCAAACAAAAGCTTACATGGAAATCCTGCCTCCAGAATCTACCACAAGCCACTTGTCCCTGGTATCACTGGCTAGAATGGGGCAGAGCCAGGATTGGAACTGGGTAGTCTGGCTTCAAGCCCCATGCCGCCCTGGTGAGGCATGGCTTCTTTTATTTGCAGGGGAAGATCTGTAACGTTCTCGTGTGCTCCTAAATGATCTCCTTGCTGGCTGAGGGCAGAGGATAGTGAGTTTGCCAGAAACAGGGGTAAGGAAAGAATGAGATGGGATAAGGTCTAGGAAGGCGACCCCACGCATTTTTCTATATCCCAAACTGCGGTCTTTGAACCACTTAAACATTGTAGGAACTCTAGTCGAGCACCTCTCTGACCGAAGGGGCTGTGCTGGTCATTCCCCCATTCTCTCCTCCTGCTCTATTCTGTGCCCTTCTCTGCTCCCTCTGTGCCCCCAGGGGACTGGGTCTCTGTGGATGGCCACGGTTCGGGCTCTTTCGCCTTTTGCCTTCCCTCTGCTTTCAGCCAATGGGAGGCAATGATGAAAAGCCTATAGCAGAAGATGCAAGGGCAGCAGGAGAGAGCTGTTTGGGTATTTATTCTATAAGCTCCTTCTTGTTGGCTTTGAGCCTGGCGGTGTCTGAGTTCCTTTATCTTCAGCCACAAGTCTTGTTGAGCGGTCATTTCTACAGCAACAGCATTCTCCAGGCTCTTTGGGCCGCTCTGTGCTCCTGCCCGTGATCGGATTATGGTTTCTAACCCTTTTCCCCATACTCTTTTCAAGTACCACTTCTGAATGTGCCATTTGTTTTTCCCAGGACCCTGACCGAACAGGGGCCCACCCAGTCAAAGCCGCCCTCTGAGGCAGTAGATGGGATGCTGGGTGCGGGCCACCTGTTGGGGTGGAACCGGAGAGTGGGCTCATTCACGGGACAGATATTTCTACAAGTCTCCTCTGTGGCCCACATGGAGCTTCTGGCTGTCAGGGGACAAAGGCGAGTCAGCACTTAATGAATGGTGATAACAGCAGGAGGGTGGGCACGGCGGCCACAAGCAGCTTCGTCCCAAGAGCTTCATTGCTCTTCTTGGCCTTTGGAAGAGAAGGTCAAGATGGAGATTAGAGAGGGAGGTGGGCAAATTGAGGACCTACTGCGATGGCCCAGAGTTTGACCTGTATCATAAAAGGTGTGGGGGAGCATTTTAAAGGATTGGTCTTTGTGGAAAATGGCTCGGGCAATGGTGTGGGGCTGGGTCAGAAGAGTCTGGAATTCAGAGACCGGATACAAGGTGCCTGCAATCTGATGAGGACCTACGAGATGGCAGCGGCAGAGAGAGTGGAGAAATAATAAAATGTGGCAAAAGCTGCGGGAGTCTTGACCGATTGGATGTACGAATATAAGAGAGTGGGAAAGAGAGTGGGAAGAGCAAGGGCGATGGTCCTCAGGCTGGGCCACCAATGGAGTCGCCCGGGGAGCGCTAAAAAATTCATATGCCTGGGTCTCATCACCAGGACATTCTGATTTAATTAGCCCTGGGCACTGGGCTTTTTAAGTCTCACAGGATGATTCTAATGCACAGCTGAGGTCGAGGATCACTGTTGTAGCGTGACTCCCAAGATTCGATGGGTAATATTCACCAAGCTAGGAGTTTCAGGAGAAAGGGGCAGGTTCAGGCAGAAGAGGATGGGGACGGGGATGATGAGTCTGAGGTGGCAGTGTGATGGTAAAGTGAAGGGATCCAACAGGCAGTTGGACATCTAAGTCCGGAGCTCAGAGGGAAGATGTCTGGATTGGAGCTATCGATTGGAAATGTCAACGTTGTGGAGTAACGGGTTTGGATGAGCCCATCCAGTGGAGGGTGTGGCGGGCTGATGGCAGAGGCCAGGCCGCTCCGATCTTCCACAAACACATCCTTTTCCCTTTTAGGGTGCTTGTGGTTTCAATATTAGCCTGACTTTACCAGTGTCAAAATGAGGAGCAGGGAAAGAACAAAAGGACGGAATGCTGTGCGCTGGACACTTGCCTGGGGATAGCCCTGAGGGACTTTGCCACCCCCCTTCCCCCGCCGCCACCCGCCCCAGGGTCCAGCTTCCCTCTAGCTCCAACAGTCTCTATCTGAACTCCTTTTTGTTCCCTAACCAATCTTAGGCATAACCAGCATCATTTTATAAAAATCCATTTGGAATATAGATGCTGATTTGATTAAGCATAATACAATACATATTTTATAGTAAGATCTCAACATTTGAAACGCCTAAGGATTCCATGGTTTTCTTTGCATAGTACAAGTACTAGGCACGGACAGTGAATCAGACATCTAACAAATGCTTACAATGATGGCGAGTCATTTCTAGTTAGGGCAAATACCATGGTGTGCTAATTAAAATATGTATAACAATCCCTTCAGATCAATCTGAAACCGGCATCTTCTGGATATAAGAATATCCCGTCAGTTTGCATTAACTAGTAAATGAAGAGTCCTCTACATTCAGACACAGAGCACTTCACATGCACACAAAAGCCTATTTTTCCAGGCCCTTCCCCTGCAAGGGGGCAGAGTAAGCCAGGCTGAGCAAAGCTCTCTGAGCCAGCTGCCATCTATGCTAGGGATTTCACCAAACAGGTTCCAGATAAAGTCAAACTCAGTCTTCCTCTCATGTAGTTTTCTTTTAATAAGATTTTTCAAAGCTTGACAGAGCCACCTATATCAACCTGAACATCTAAAAAGATGTGAAGTTTAGCATCTTCACTAAAATAAAGCCACACTTCATTAACCTCATAGGCCGGTGGCTGCTTCACGGGAAAGAATTCCAAGTGCCTATTAGCCTACCAGCTACATTGCTACCCCCATAACCACCTCCCGCTAAAAATGGATACCTGGTTAAGGTGGTTCAAGCAGATACGACAACGGCATTCCCGGTCCACCTTAACAGCAGCTCAAAGCTGTAACTATTTGCCTGCCTTTCCAGAATTGTGCCAAATAACAAGAATTTCAAAACTAGGCAGAAATTCTGACACTCTGCATAATCTCCCTTCCTCTTCAGCTACAAATAAGGCTTTGTATTCGATTAGACTCACAGCAGGTGAAAACCCCAATTAGTGAATTCATTCTGAGGCCTCTTTCTACCTTCCTCCCACACACCACAGTTAAAAAAAAATAAGGGAAGTGACGGTCTTTTCTCAAATCACAAATTAACCCTTTGGTCTGCCCAATCAAGCTGTTTCCCACTCAAAGAATTTTCACATGGAAATGGATGTTGAAAGATTTGGCCTTCTTGACTTCATACAGGGGGTTACAAAAATTCTATTTTGCTAGATTTTATTGTTTTCTTCAAATCCATAAATATTCGCAGATTTTCCGATCAATCTCGAAATTACAGCTTGCCTTTTTACCTGAAAACTCACAAAGCCAATAGTATCTAAAGAATGATTAATGGACAGTCTGCTACAACAGACCGTTATTTTTAAGTTATGTTCTTATATTAGTGTATTTGAGGTGAGAGAAAATATTAAATGTTAGTTTAAACACTATTCGTTGGCTTTAGGAAGTGCACAAAGTCCATATTTCATACTTTGTAAATATTTATTTGTTGCAGGAAATTCTTTATTGGACAAGGATAGAGGTTTGGTTTGAACATTTAAAAAAAGCAAGACAGTTTTACTTCCTCGAGTGATTTACTTATACTTTGTCAATTGCTTCTCCGGAAATAATTCACAACCCAGTTTTATGTATGAGCATATGATTCAAAAAGAGCAGCTTTGTCTTTTTTAATTGTTTTAGTCCTGTCACTTTTCTTGAAACAAGTTGTAGGACTTATTATCCAGAAGAAAATATTGAACATACATCAAATAGTAACGCAGAGCTTTTAGAAGTAGTCATCTGTTACTGTCAGAGGTTCATTTCATTTTGAGGGTTTTTTTTTTAATTAAAATGCAAAATTCTACATACATGCCTGCCTAAATTACCCCTTTCTGAAATACTCGAATTTCATAAAAAAATGTTAAATGCTAATGTAACCATTTTTAATCCTTATGACTAGGTTCTTGAGATTTGGAAAAAAGTAAACAAAGGCATTACCAGTCAATTAAGTGAACAAGGAAGTCATCCTAAATTGAAACAGATAAGGAAAATTAATATTCAAATGCTACCGAGTGAAGACACCAGACTTTTTTTTTTCCCCCCTTGGAGCTGAGTATCTACCAGAATCAAAAGCAGCCTCTTCATCCTCAGTAAGCGTAGCTGTATATTCCAGCAGGGGCATTAAGGCAGCAGGGCAGAGCTCCAGACCAATTCCGTCCCTTAGAGCCACTCACTTAACCCTTAGGGGCCAGTCACTTAACCCCTCCGAAGCTCTGTTGACTCATCTGTAAAATTCGCGTAGTGCTGCGTAAGGCCATAGTTGGTTCAAATGACATAATGACTATGAATGTGATTTGGAGGCTAGAAATGTTATGCTAATGCAAAGTAGCCTGTCGTGCAGGTATAATTCCTTAAAAGAAAATCCAACATGTCCAGGAACACAGTTATAAATATGGCACAAAATAAATTCAGCAGTCACTTTAACTTTTCATTTTTTAGACCGGGTGTATGAGGGGAAATGAGATGTCTAAGAGTTTCAGTCTTTCCCCTTCAGCAGTTTGCAAAAGGAACCTTTCCTCCTTTTGTCTTTTTTTACATTTAAGAAGGAAGCAAGTGGGTAAAATAACTTTTTTTTTTTTTGGCAAGTTAAAGCTCTAACCACAAGCCTGAGATAGGAGTAAAATTCACACCATTAGTTCTCATTCTTTGGGACTGTGGTTAAAATATAAACACTATTCACACATGTTAAAAGCTGTATTCATATTCATATTCTCAGGGAGCAGAACCCTGGAGCTGTGACAAAATAAGTGACTAATGCTTTTGTGGGGGACAATGGGAGAGAAAGATCCCCTGCACCCCGGTGGAGAAGCTCTCTTGGTGGCAGGCCCTGAACAGCATGTGGCAGGAATTCCTCATGAAGACAAGAATCCATAAAGGGGGAAATGGAGGTAACAGCCACTTTAACCAATTAATGATTTACCAAGCGCCGAGTCTCGCCTTCCAGCTCTGCTTTATTTTGTCAAGGGACTTATTTATTTATTTATTTTTGAAGATGAAAGGAGAACATGAATGCAAGGAATTTTGATTAATTCACGAATTTCCAAGGATATTTTCCATGTGTTGCACCCAGGCTACGATGCTGTGAAGTTATTTCCCTATAATCACTTCTTTAAAGGAGGGCAATCGTGGGGGATTTACGGAGCACTTACGTAGGTCTTTGCTTATGAGATTCTGTTATTTTTCTTTACTATTCATAGCAACTGGGAAGTGGTTCCAGGATGGACATGGAAAGATCTAAAAAATTCAACATTGTCATCGGGTTCCTTCACTAGGGGGACCCAAATGTGGCTTTAACTTTAAGATGCTTACAATCTAGTGTGGGAGGCGGAGGAGGCTGAGTCATACATGACTCAATACGTACACTGTCAGACAGATTGTAAGTAGAGATATAGGGAAATTTTAAAAGCATAAAGGGAAATGTGGTTGGCTTGCCCTCTTGGGATTAGGGAACACTGTTTCGATTAAAAGCTAACTAGAGTTAAATCACCGGGCTTCATGCATGGGACTGTTAGGGTATGAGGAGCTGAAGCAGGTTCTTAAATTTGACTCTGTGAGCCAAATTTGAGAAACTCATATTAATATTAATACCTTCATATTAATAATATCCTCATATTAATAATTCACTAAGGCACAGATTTTTTTTATGTTAACATACTGCTGTGTTATGAAATCATATTATGCTTTTTGGGAATTCAAAAATATATTGGGCCAATATTGGGTTTCGTATCTCGGGAAAGCTGCTATGCAGAAAATACTACTGTCCCCGTTCAAATATCAAATCACATTCCTGAGATAATATCAAGACTCTAGTGTGGGAATCTAGTTCCTTGTAGCTTGACTTGCTCTCATTCCTTAGAAGCCAACAAAGGATTGAAAGATTCTTCTCACATGATGGGAAGTAAAGGAAAAATGGGTGTCTTCAGCGCTTTGGAATATTTTTATTTTTAAATATTAAATTTGGTGAGGGAAGAAATAAGCATGGATCAGAATGGGAATGTATGCAGAGTCTTACAACAGCCCAGCTAAGAGAAGATGAAGGCGTGAACTAAGGAAGTAGCTCTGGGAATTGGTGGAAAGGTTGAATTCAAGGAAGTAGCTCTTTGTAAGAGACAATCAATGCCACTTTTCAACCAACTGGATGTGGGGGCTGGATGAAAGCCAAGGCTTAGGATTTTTGACAGTGGAACCATTAGATGAAGGTTCATATTTGTGTACATCTTGTACTATGTATGCATTTATAACTCACAATGTTCCATAAAGGCTTTAAGGCAACTTACAAGACTATATAAATTTCAAAAATTGATAGGTAAAATCCAGGATTAAGGAAGTATAAATAGAATATTAGCACACATGCACACCCACCAGAATGAGAAAGACAAACACTACAAAGTGTTGGGAAGGATATGGAGCAACTAGGACTCTCATGCTTTGTTGATAGGAATGTAAATTTGTACGACACATCAGAAAACTGTTTGGCAGAAGCTACAAAAGTTCAGAAATTCCACTCCTTGATATATTTCCAGAAGGGATGCATGCATATATTAACCAAATGACACATTTTAGAATGTTTATAACATCATTCTTTGTACCAAATGTCCATCAACAGTAGAATATATAATAAAACTACAGCATAGGCACACAATAGAACATTTTACAGCAATGAGAACAAGTAACTTCATACAACGGCATGGATGAATCTCAGTTTTAAAAATCCCGACACAAGAGAATACACGCCGTATGATTCTATTTCTATAAAGTACAAAACCAGGCCAAATTAATTTATGGTTTTCAAAGTCAAGAAGTTACCCTTGGGGGATGGGTAAGGAGTGGAAGGGCACAAGGGGACTTGTGGGGACCGGTAATATTCTATTTCTTGATCAGGGTGCTGATTTTGCAATTGTGTTCAGATTGTGAAACTCCATTGTACTGTATACTTAAGATTACACCTTTTCTTCTGTGTGTCTAACATATTTCAATAAAAGGTTTTCCAGAGGTGCAGAGGGTAAGTTAGGTAAAGGATGCAGCAGCAGTACAGGTCTGTTTCACTGAGTTTGAGGACATGAGAGTGTGAGGGGAGTGTCCAGTGTCTGGGAAGAGGAATGAGTGTGCAGTGTGTGCAGTTGAGAATCTGGGCATCGAACTCAGATGAAACACGACAACTGGCGCTTATTATATAATCTTTATGCTATGCACGGGCGACCTGGTCCCTGTTCAGCATAGTGCAGGGCTAGTAAGACAAAGGCTGTGATAAGAAACCGTGGAGCAAGCCACGTGATTTATCCCAGCTAAAAATTAGAAAGCAATATACATTTATACAACGAAGTTCTCTAAAAAGGGGGTATAATTTGGCTGTGGGCTTTCCGTATGCCAAAGAAAATTAGAAAAAATATAAAAGGAAATATATTGATAAGGGGGAAAAGAACGTAACTCTTTAAGTGAAGCCAAGCAAAATCTAAATTCTGCTCTTGGATCTAAATAAAATGACTGCACAGATTTTTCAGATTGGGGGGACACTGCGTGATGTCAACATTCAGCGAACTCCCTTTAGCAGTTGTCTTTAGAGTTGCCCTCAACATAAGCTAAGGGCATGATGCACCCGAACTGCAGCACCCTTATGGAGAGCGGGGCAAAGTGGGCCAAGAAGGGCCCGCCTAAGGTAGGGATAAAACATGGTGCAGTGTTTTCCCCAACTGCAGGCCCTAAACCATTAACGGGTCATAAAGTTCCTAGAGTGGATCGTCACTAATATTGTTTTTAATGAAACAGAAAAGAATGGAAAATATGAGAGTGAATTACATAGTAAGGGCAAGTAAGGAACCTTTGGGGAAACTCTTCTATTACATAAGTATAGATAGATATTGATAGACATAACTACATGCGCGTGTGTGTGTGTTTCTACTGGGATGAGATATAAAATGGAATTTTTACTGTGGCTTGGTCAAAAATGATGAAGGCTAAAGAGCTCTACTGCATAGGGAAGCGGATGGACTGCATGTCTACTGAACATTTACGCATAAATGTGACTTCTCTAGACTAAGATTTGGAAGCAAGCTGGGCGCAGACAATTTGCAATTTTAGTCCCTGGCAAAGGCTGGCGCATGATAAGAGGCTGGAGGGGGAGAAAAAGGTTTGGGAAGGGGAACAAGCTAGGGAGGCATTCATGAAGTCTGTAGTTCTAGCCACACGAGGTCCTGCAGGGGCTGAGCATACACTTTAAGTTTTAGGGAGTGTCTTCTCTGCCAGCTGTTCCTTTGAGTAGCTGTTTGAGTGTATACTCAGAATCACTCAGCCTTTTCTTTTTGTTCCAAATGGCATGGTGACATTGTCACATTGCAGAAGGAAAGACATTGCTGCTAAAAGTATTGTCAAGGGGAGTAACAAGTAGCTCACACTACTATACAGAACGGCATGCTGCCTGTCTGAGCAACACACCTCCAAACACAAACCGAGGAATAAGCCTTCTGCTCTAACCCTGCAGTGGGACCTCATTCAAAGTCCCTGCTAGTGGGCCCAGATCTGGGCCGCCAAGTGGGCAAGTGCGTGCCTTACAGAAAGGTAACATTTTGGGGCTGAATGGTCCCCCTTCTATATAATACCTATACATTCATTCTATTAAGTGTGTAATGAAATTTATATGAATAAGTGTTTATGAAGACTAATAATGCTGATGCTTATAAAAAGAAAGCAAAAGATTCTTATATTCTTGTATGACTAGAGGAACATTTTAGACAGTCTATGGCTATGGGGAGATTAAGCAGATCAAGAATAAAAATAACGGCAGCTTTAAGAATAAAATTCTTTTTTATTCTTAAGAGCGACCAGCTAGAAGAGTAATCAGAAAGAAAGCCACAATTTTTCTTTGTTCAGTATTTAATCACAGCAGCATTCATTAAATTCCTAGTAGTAAGAAGTGGTTAATTAATTATAATTCTCATCAGTACCTTTTACATTTTAAAATCACCGGACTACGGTTACTGCATTTCTACCATTGCCTGTGTTTGAAGCTACAAACCCACTGGGTAAGCCCAGCGATAATTACAAAGCAAGTATTGTCATAGTACATGTCATTTTATCTACACCTAAATTCAAAGTCTTCAGTCCAAAAAACACCCGCCGATAAGGTTTCTTAAAGACTTTGTGATATACAGCAAAATAGCCACACATCTGGCCTCGTCCCAGGTATCCAGTTCTCACCCAGTGACTTTGTATCTCCTCCCATCAGAAGGTGGAATTTTCCCTACTCCTGGTATCTGGGATGACCCTATGATATGACTCGGTTCGGTCAACAGAAAATGAAATGTGACACAAGGAGGAACTTGACAAGCCTCGAAGCGAAGAAGCCTGGGCTAGCCTACTGGACGATGAGACACACGGACCTAGTTGCATCTGTTCTTGAATGACAGCCTGCCAACCATCGGACATGAGAGCCGGGCCATGATAGCGCATCCAGCTGCTAGCTGACCACAGATGCATGGGCAGGCCCAGCAACGGGTAATAGCTGGTACAGACAACAAAAACATCCCAGTCCATCCATCAACTGGTGAGCTAAATAAGTAGTTGTGTTAAGGGATCTACAAACCAGGGCTCATAGGCCAAGTGTAGCCTATGGCCTGTTTTTGAATAGCCTCCCACCTAAGTGTAATTTTTACATTTTTGAAGTGTTGTAAAAAAATATACAACAGAGATCATATGCAGCCAACAAAACCAGAAATATTTACTATCTGGTCCTTTATAGATAGAAATGTTTGCTGACCCCCATGCTAAGCAATACAGCAATACAGCTGTGTTTGTTATATAGCAAAAGATAGCTGACACACATGTACTCCCAAGAAAGGATGTTAGAAACTAGGACTTTCTCAGAGGGCTCAGTTGACACCTGCTTAATTTACCCTTGGTTCTTGTCATCTAGTTGCTTATAAGTTAACACCTGAAATGAATACGATGAACAAGTACACACAAGACCCGTGGAGTTATTTTTGTAGTGTGCTTCTCAAAATTAAGATTTCCAATGGGAGGTTGAACAAGCATACAAGTTTGAGCACCTTTATTCATAATATCCCCAAACTGGAAACAACCCAGATGTCCGCCAACAGGTGAATGGATAAACAGAGTGTGGTGTATCCACATCACAGAGAGCTCTCTGCGGTTGAAAAGGAACAAACCACGATTTTCAAACTCCTGATATTCGAAAGCATTAGACTGAGTGTAAGAAAACAGACACACAAAAATACCGCATAATTCTATTTATATGAAGTTCGAGAAAATGCAAGCTAATCTATAGTGACAGCAGATCAGTGGTTGCCTGGGGCCAAGGGTGAAGGGGAGAATGGCCTGCAAAAAGGCACAAGGAGGCCTTGGCTGGGAAGGGGGGATGAGAATGTTTGGTACTTTAATTGTAGCAGTGGTTTCATGGGTACACATAGGTCAGGATTAGTGATTTGTATACTTCAAATGAATGTAGTTTATTCTATGTAAATTATTCTTTAATAAAGTTGATTTGAAAAGTTTTGAAAAAGCATTTGCCCGAAAAGCAAATTTAACATTGAACAATGTATACAGTTGGGCAGAAAACAAGGTGCACTGTGCAGGATGTTTACATAAATATAGGACAGATGCGGGTCATGCTGTCAGTGCCTTCTGATTAATTCTGAAAATATCCAAGCATTGGATTCAGAAGTGACCTTAAAGGTTAATGAATTACATCCAATACCGAAATTGCCTTTAGGGGTGAGACAGGCATTTCAGCCTTGAATCTCTACTGTGCAGGGAGTTTACTGCTTTTCAAGGCAGTAGATTCTGCTTTTTGGTAACTCCATCACAACATGTTCTTTAATGTTCAGTTAGAATTACTTTCTTCTAACTTCCACATATGCAGCTGAATCTGTTCTCAGGGCAAAACAGAGAACAAAACAAAACAAGGAAAACCAAACAAAACAACAAGCAGCACACAATAAAAATGCATCTTATAACTTTTTAAGTATTCGAGGCTCCCTATTATATTCTCCTTAATGTCACTTCTCTCTAAGCGAAATGTAAATACCCGCATTTGCCCTCTATTTTCTTTCTTTCTTTTTTTAAAAAAATATTTCATTTATTTATTTTCAGAAAGAAGGGAAGTGAGGGAGAAAGAGAGGGGGAGAAACATTCATTGGTTGCCTCTTGCACGCCCCCAATCGGGGACCTGGCCTGCAATCCAGGCATGTGACCCACCTGGGAATAGAACCAGTGACCTTTCAATTCTGCAGGCCGGTGCTCAGTCCACTGAGCCACACGAGCCAGGGCTATTTTTCTTATATAGTGTGGCTGATAGGCCTTGGGCTATTCTGGTGACGCTTTGAGAAACAAGATCTAGTTAAAATGTGATTTCCAGAACTGAGTAAGTGGGACACTTACATCGCCTTCTTTGCCACTATTGCCACCTATGACTGTAGTAACATTTCAGTTTTGTAAATGCCATATCATGCTTTCTGGTAATATTGTACGTGTAGTTTATTAAAACCCAAGGGTTTTTAAACATAACCTCATATTAATTAAGATTTCTTCACTCCTGTGTTTTTAAGTTGATTAGTTGAGTCTAAATGTGAGATTTATGTCTTATTTAAATATGCTTTCATATTTCAACTGGTAATGAGAACTCATCTTTCTAACTGATTTAAATCTATTAGGATTTTCATATATTTACACTATAAAGTACTAGCTTGTCAATTTCAAATGTATTAATAAGTATAGCTATTATCTACAATCATTCCAAGCTATTATCTACAATCATTCCATCAACAATTGAATACCTGTTATGGATTCGGTTAAATTAGGTAGTAAAGAGACATAAATGGATAGAAGTGTTCCTTATCTCCTTGGCATTTATAGACTAGAGCAGGAGACATATGTACACACAAATAATTATAATTTAGTTTGATAAGCGCTGGTATGCAAAGGCATACCTTAAGGATATGCCTCTGTATATCTTTAGTATCTTAAATACAGGACCAAGGACAGAGACTCTATTGCATATTAATCTTTATCTATCAGTTGGCTTTCTTTAGATGTCTTTGTTTATCAGCTGCAAATTCATTCCATTATCCAGCCCACTCTTCTTTATCTTGTTCCAAGACTGTCAAGAGAGAACTTGAAAAATATGGTGTAAAATCAAAAGGTGCGCTGTTCACAGCAGCCTTCTCATCTAATCGTTGAGTAGCCCTATGAGCAATGAAAATGAGGTGAATTTGGCCTGACGAATTTTGAGGATAACACGTCGACTCCCAGGAGTGCGTTTTTCTAAGTGTCGTTTTTAATGTCTTCAATGTTGTTTTCTAGGATGGTATTGCTTGTCAACATCGAGCACACTTGTAATTTTTAAAATTTGTCTTCTCCTTATATTTCAAATGTCAAAACAATGCTTTCCTATCTCCCTGTATGATGTCACCAGTTCCCTTCCCATGTTTTCTCCAAACTTATCACCAATAGTTTTTTTTCTTGGGAGGCGGAGTAAGGTTTCAATTGTTATCAGGTGAGAAGAACACACTCCTTTCGAATAGAAAGAGGGTCTCTACACTCAAATAGACATTGGACATTAGAATCACACAATAGCACTTCTAACAAATTAGATCTGATCTCTGAGTTGATTTTATTTATTTTACAACAAAAATACTAAACTGAGATTGTCTCCAAGGCAGTCTAGAAAAGAATCCTGTTCCCATTAAACTTGAATAAAATTTTGGTTGGCGTTAAGTCATTTTAAAAGCTGCTATGCCCTGGCTGGTGTGGCTCAGCGGATTGACTGCCGGCCTGCGAACTGAAAGGTCGCTGGTTCAATTCCCAGTCAGGGCACATGTCAGTTGGGGATGTGTGAGAGGCAACCGATCAATGTATCTCTCACATATTGATGTTTCTCTCCCTCTCTCCCTCCTTTCCCCTCTCCCTGAAAATAAATAAATAAATAAATAAAATCTTAAAAGCTGGTATACTTTCCTAAAAAGCAAGTGATTTGAACGTTTCAGATGGTATTAAGCTGTCCCTTCCTTATCTGTGGCCCTCAGACGAATTTATGACCTTTCATGACGAAATGGTTGTCTATTTCTGACTCATAAGTCATAGCAATGGCACTGGATTTTAAGAAGGTTAGACGAAATTTGTGTCCTTGCTTTTTGGTGGTTGTTTTTTGTTTGGAAAGTAACCAAGATAACATACCTAGCTGTTTTTTAGTCATATAGCAAAAATAAAATGTGCTTTTCTGAAATTGCATCCTTAATCTATAAAAATCTCTAGTTTGCATCACACACCACACACAAGCCTCCTGTATTTTGGCTGATTTTAACTACAGCTAAATAATTGGCATATATTTATATTTTCTTGTAATCACACATAAAGACATGTATACAAAACACAGACTTTGCTCAAAGCTCCCTTTATAGATGAAATTGATTATAGAACTTGACAGTGGATCATTCACTAGGGGGAAAAGTGGTTGATCTACTTTTCCTTGCCTCCACTTTTCTATTCTTGGTGACATTGGTTATATTTCAAGGTTCTGAACGCAATAAATGAACGCTTTACTAAAGAAGCATCTTTACCCGTGGCAAAAGGAAATGTGCTATCCAAGACTAACAAAGTCGTTTATGAGTTTCAATGAAGAGCAAATGCAAATGGTAAAAACTCCATTATCAGTAGGAAATCCAACACTGTTTTTGTGAAACAGTTGTCCCAGAAGCTCTGCTTATGGTAGCTCTTCCTAAACTTTGCTGTAAAGTTTCAGTTCTTTCTAGTATATAATTTTGTGTGGGGAAGAAAACTTCTCATTTTTTTAAAGGACAGTTAGAGGAGAGGTAGGAAAACACAAGAAGGACTGCGCATGAGAATTAAGTGTGAAGATATAAACTGAATGCATTTAACCATGATAAAAAAGACTTATCTGAAAAAAGGTGTTTTTTCAATCAAGTGGTTTCTTGATTTACAACTTTAGAATCTTTCTAAATTTAATTTAATAATTTAATAACATGCATTATTCTGAAAATGAAGGCAGATACCCATAATATCCATAAATAATTTTGAATGAAATATATGCACTGATTTTTCTTCTTAATTTCATAACTTTCCGTTTAAATCTATCAATTCATGTTTTCTTAACTTTTCTAACTAAAAGAAGCTCCAACAAACTATAATAGTAATAAATGTAATCCAAATCAAATTTTAAGTGAAATTTCTCAGTGAAAGAGTCAATACAGCTTGGGTAGGTTGTGCCTAAATTTTCACTTTTTACATAAAAATTAAAACTTCAACAATTGAAATTCAGCCCTGAAGAATGAACATGGTTAGCTTCTCACAGATGGAATTTGTATTTATATGTATGTTTTCAACCTGGCAAATTTATTTTTAAAAAATAGATTTTAGAGAGAGGGGAGAAGCGGGGGCCGGGGGAGACACTGGTTTGTTGTCCCACTTATCCATGCACTCATTGGCTGATTACCGTATGTGCCCTGACATGAGACTGAATCCACAAGCTTGGAGTATCAGGGCGATGCTCTAACCAACTGAGCTACCCAGTCAGGGCTTCAACCTGGCGAATTTGAATATAAGATATGAATTCAGATATTATAGTGTCTGAATAGTGAGGAAAGCCCAAAATATGTCTAACTCTACTTGCCCCACCGAATTAAATTGATTTCTGCTGAAATTATATTTTAAAGGCCAGATTTCTCTTTTTTTCCTGGGGTTAGCTCTCTGAAGCAAATACTTAGCCACTTGTTGAAATAATAATTGTATAAGCTTTGTACTGTCACAACAACCTCACTCTTAATTTGGTCCTTGTAACTGCTCTGGCCTGGTCTACTCTCACCTCAGTCCCCATTTATTCTCTGATAGGACAGTAATGCTAAGATCCATGAATGTTATATAGAGAATGATAAAACACGTGGGCTAATTTTTGCAAAGAGCTTACCTGTAGAGAGAAAAAGAAAATGGAAATATTAAGCAGATAAAGAAAATATCGTTCTAACCTCATCTAAGAATGGTAGTGTTGTCAACACTCATAACACCTTCTTCCCCAAGACAACAGCTATAACCTAAGAGGAACAAGCTCACGATGTGCAAGGCAGTCCAACTGGGCAGAGATGACATATGGAGGAACTACTAGCAATACTTCTGCTCTGTCCCAGATGCTTTATTGACACAGTTCCCAGCACAAGGGCCTGCATTTGAAGGAAGAATAGAGAGGAGAAAGAAAGCGATGAAGACAAAGAATCCTTGGTGAAAGGATCTTGGGAAACTTAAAAAAAAAAAAAAAGAACCAACTAAAGAGACTCTGTGGAGCCCAGAGGTCTGGAATCTCACTCTAGAAATTGAATATATGTTAAGCCATAAAAAACTAAATTGTCATTTTGGTGATCATTCCATTTCTATCACTGTCATGGTAAATTAACTGTCAGAAATGAAATGTAAACAATGTCCTTCTTCAAGGCTTGCAACAAAGTACAGTTTCTTATGATTAAGTTCTGCTTTTCCCATTCTGACTCCCCTTAAAGATAATGCTAATGCCATACATATATTCCTCATTAAAAAAAAGATTTTATTTATTTTTAGAGAGAGGGGAAGGGAGGGAGAAAGAAAGGGAGAGAAACATCAATGTGAAAAAGAATCATCAACTGGTTGCCTCTCACATGCATGCGCCCCGGCTGGTACAGAACCTGCCCCCTAGGCGTGTGCCCTGACTGGGAATCAAACCTATGACCTTTCACTTTGCTGGATAATGTTCAACCAAATGAGCCAAACTCCTCTTTTTTAAATCACTCTCCCGTTCCTCTTACACCCTGCTTTGGAACTGACTGTTATTTTGCATCTCCAGTCATTTATCACACATTGTATAGACCCGAGGTTTTAGATATTAAGCCATTCAGTCTGTCAATCTACGTAGGAAGCACCCTCAATGTCTTTAAAATGCTATTCTGAAGCATTTAAAGAGGGCCATCTGCAATAAGAACCATCATTAGATCATGATAAACAGTACTGGGTCACAGATGGAGAAAGTAATAGTATTTGAGAGCCATTTTCATGTTAATGTTATAGATTACATATTAAAGAAATGTGCCAATAACGAAGCAAAAAACAAAGAGGGCCATTGGAGAAGAACAGTTATGCTATTGAAAGCAATGATATAATAAGCAGAATGGCCCCAAGCCATCTGCTTTTAAAGCTGGCCATATTTAGGCTGTTAGGACCATTCCATTGTCCATGGAGGTGCTATTCTGAGATAACAAGGAAGTGGGCAAAGCTAATATGAATTAAGCTATTGTCAACAATACTTAAAACTTTACTATAAATTGCTCCCCCCCCCAAACAAATCTAATGCTCCCAGAACATACCAGTGGGATCATATGAACCTTTCCTCTAAAGTTGGTCCTTTGGCCTTGGTGTATTTAGGGTACTTGGTCTTTCACTTACCAACCCCCCACACACCCACCCTCTGCCCAATCCCTCCTATTTTGAAGCTCTTCTTTAGGGCATAAGACAGTTATGTCTATTCGAGATAGTTACTATTTGTGGGGGGGGAAAAGAAAATTCTTAAACACACGGGTACTTGTGAGTGAAGAGACAAAAACTTCAGCAGGTTCCTTCAATGTTAGAAGCGTATCTCTGTAAGAGATTTACAGGGATATATGTGTGTGTGTGCGCATGTGCGTCTGTATAAAATATATACGTATATGAATATTTGTATGACATAATGAACATATATAGTTATATAAACTAACTTAACAAATGGAGAAAATATTGGAAAATATCTCAATTGCTGCCTTTCTAATCAGTGATCACCATAGGCACTACAGAATACATGACTGGTTGGAGGGAGTTAATTTTTCACATTTGGGACTATTTCTTTCTGTTTCTTAGTGTTAACTTATGCACATTACAACTCTGAAGAGACTAGAAAAGAAGTATAAACTACGGGGCTCACAGTCTTAAAATGCGGAATTGGATATTGATTTTCCTTAGTGCTCTCCTTTAAAAAGGTTTCACACTTTTGTGCTTTCAAAATTAAAACTTTGTCCTTAAGTTTTGCAATTTGGATTTTGTAAGGAGATAAAGAGGAGAGAGCCCTGACTGGTGTGGCTCAGTGGATTGAGTGCCAACCTGCGAACCAAAGGGTCGCGGGTTCGATTCCCAGTCAGGGCACATGCCTGGGTTGTGGGCTGGGACCCCAGTAGGGGGCACGTGAGAGGCAACAACACATTGATGTTTCTCTTCCTCTCTTTCTCTTTCCCTTCCCCTCTCTCTAAAAATAAATACATAAAAAATATATTTTTTAAAAAGGAAGCAATATTTAAAAAAAAAAAAAAGAGGAGAGAAAAAATGTTTATGATTCAGGGGTGTAATAAACTCCAGCTGGCAAATCATGAGCCTAGTTATGTCAAAATAAATAAATGATCAAAAATAATCTTATTAAAAAAGAAAATCATATTAGAACTTTGGAAAATAAATTTAGGTAAAACAGGTAAAATGAAAAGAGGCAAGATATTAACATTTAGAACCTGATTGATTATGTATTAACCACAGATCAAAGCTTCTGGGCGATAACGCGGCACCGAACAGGGACTGCCACCTGTCCTGTCCAAGTAGCAGCTGGGCCGACCAAGAACAGCTGGACAAGAGCCCTCATATAAAATCAACCTTCAGAAGCATAAGCTAAGTTTTTCCATCTGCTCCTCAGCTCTGCGTCTTTATCACTCTTGCCAGAAGTAAAAAGCTTTTTCTATTTTGCTGCTGTTTTGCCTTAGGGGAAACACAGCTTTGGGCACCATTATTCCCAGCAGCTTGCTACCAAGTACCAGAAGTTGTCTTCTAGACCTGGAAAGCTAAGATGTCAGAAGCATTTAGGTTGTTCTGTCACTGGCCCATCTTGTGCTCTTATATTTAAGCCACTGAAAATTCTTTCAAAAGCAAGTAGAAAGAGTCCTGGCTGGGTAGCTCAGTTGGCTGGAGCATTGTCCCGATATGCCAAGGTTGTGGGTTCAATCCCCAGTCAGAACACATACAGAAATCAACCAATGAATGCATAAATACATGGAACAACAAATCAATGTCTCTCTCTCTCTCTCTTCTGCTCTCTCTAAAACCAAGAAATAAAAGAATTAAAAAGCAAGTAGAAGCATAAATTCCAAACAAACACCAAACTTTTCTTAAAATTTATTTATCCCTATACACGTACTCATAAATCATCATTTCATTGGAACCTATTTAAAATGACAATAGAAATGCACACCTGGAAAGTTTATCAACTAATTTGGATTCGAGATGGTATGTTACAAAATGAGGCACCTGACTCCCTTTACTTGGTGCTCTAAACTGTTGTAAAGTCAGCAATCTGTTTGAGAGTTATCATGGAACAAGTCATAGGGCAAATAAAAAAGAATCTACTGTCTTGCTGTTCCAAGTACAGCCCATAGGCCAGCAGCAGCACCAGGACCTCCTGAGAGATTGTTAGGAATACAGAATCTCAGGTCTCTCTCTACGCTTACTGAGTCAGAGTCTGGATTTTAACAAGATTCTCAGGTGATTCATGTTCTCATTAAAATTTGAGAAGCAATGTTTCTCTGTGTTCAGTCAGAACTTCTCTTTCTTTGTTCAATTTGTACTAGAATGCCTTTTTTAAATTAAAGATTTTATTTTTTTATTTTTAGAGAGAGGGGAAGGGAGGGAGAAAGAGAGGGAGAGAAACATCAATGTGTGGTTGCCTCTCACGCACCCCCTGCTGGGGACCTGGCCCACAACCCAGGCATGTGCCCTGACTGGGAATCAAACCGGCGGCCCTTTGGTTTGCAGGCCGGTGCTCAATCCACTGAGCCACACCAGCCTGGGCTGTACTGGAATGCTTTTGTTTGAATATTACATTTTAGCACGAACCAGAGCCTAGGAAGCCTGGGTATTAAAACAACCAATACTTACGATATACCTACTATATATAAGCATAGCCCATACAGATTGCACATGAAAAGGAAGTTCAGAATCAGGGTATTATACAGGGTATCGTGATGTTAGGACATCTGTCCATCTGTATAATGGAATAGCTTTTTTTCCCATTAGACTCTAATCTGAAAACATCTCTGTCTGCCAAAAGGAACTGAGAATAGAATCCTTCTACTCCCACAATGCAAGATAGAGTACAGAAGGGAAGGAGGGAAGGAGACAGAGAAGGAGAGGCAAAGAGAAAGAGGAGGGAAGGGGGGGGAAGGGAGAGGAGAGAAAGGGAGGGGAGAGAGGAGAGAAAAGGAGAGGGAGAAAGACAGAAAACATTCTAGGTGGCAAGTAACTGGCAGCAGGCATTTTGTATAGCATATTCGAATTAGCATGCCTTAGGAAGTTGATGAGGAATCCTTATTTCAAATCTGCACTTGGAGCAACTGCACACAGAAAGACCAAAACTTCTCATCAATGAGTATTAAGAGCTCTGATAGAAAGCAACCTATGCGGCTGGAATAAAACACAAAGAAGAGGATCAATAAAAACTGGGTGTTGGGGGGAGTGTAATCTACAGCAGGATGAGGGTAAAATCTTTTCCTGATTTGTCCAGCTCTTCCTACAAAGGAATTGAAAGCAGATGTTAGAATGCCTTGGTATGCACTTAGGCACACAGGCATCTATTTATTTATGTGTTTACTTGAGTTCTTAGTCGTATGCTTTTATAGCTACTCAGGCTTCAATTCAGTGTATACAGTAAACAGTAAATTCTCATATGTATAGCACAAGTTCAGTTATTTTCAGTGAACTTGTTCTGATGCCTTAAAATCTCCAGTCAAAGACTCCTTCAAATACTCCAATCACAGACACTGATTACAGACTCCTCCTAATAAATAAATATCTGAACCAGGCAATTTTCAAAATGATAACTAGTGCCAGGACTCCAGTGTTCCAAAAAGAGTGTGACAACTTTAACCTTGGTTGAAGGGAGAGAAAAGGATTCCTTTAGAGCAGTTGGGAGAATGGTAGGAATGGAAGAGAAGAAAAAAGAGAGCAGTGTGAGATCTAAAAGGCAATGGGACAATAAGAAGATACTGTGCAATGGTTTGACCCTGGACACAAGTTAGGCAATAGAACATCAAAAGAACACAAGAATGTTTTTGTTCCTCTCAAAATAGAAAATTCCAAATACCTGAGACAAGCACTTCACCAGTAAGTCTGTGGATATCATGTACTTAAGGCAGGCAGGCCCAGGCCGACTGGTATCTTCAATCTTTTCAAAGGCTTGAAATCTAGGTGTATCCAGGAGAAAGAAAGCCTTCCCTTCACTACTTACAAGATAAAGCTGGTCACTCGTTGAGTGAATTTTATGTCAGTTAAAGGAAGTAATGTGGGTAGGTTGCCAGCAATTTATCAGATAAGCAAATACAATCCCATTAAGATAATGGTTAGAGCCTTGAATTGAAGACTTATAGAGCCATATAGAGGTGGCTTTTGTCTGGAAAGGACAAAGAAACTGAATAATGTCCTCAGTTCTTTGCTACAGAGACACTGAGACAAACCCAGAGATTTTATGTGTACTTTGCCGATTTTATCAGAAAGGAGTGATTTCATTACACAGAATCCTGTACAAAATGCTAAGAATAACAAACAGCTGCCAACTTTGGAGGAGAGATTCTTACCAGAATTATCACATTTCTGCTGCTTTTATTTATTTAATTAGTCTAATGTTTAAAGTACATTAACAAGTAATAGAAAATTCGAAAATCTTATTTTTAGGCTTTTGGATGTATAACTAGCACTTACATTTCCTATCAACTTTTTAAAACCTTTTCTGGAAGAAGTATAAGGTCATAAAATTTTAACATTGTGATACACAATTATAGTTAAATGTTTATTATAATTGACAATACAGATGAAGTGTTGATTTGACAGTTTTAAATGGAGAATAATTTTAATTTTTGTTAGTTCCATATCAAATTTAAAAAGTAAGTAAATAGAACCTTTAGTGTTATATTTCATTTCTTAATTTGCTTAGCAGAACACTTGAAAAAAGATGAACAGAAAAAGATGTGCAAGTTTGAAGACCAGGCCTGAGCCCACTTGGCTGTTTCTTCTCTGCACCTTTGGAATATGTGACATAGAACAGGGAGCAAGAATTCTGGATTTGAGTTAGAAAGTGCTCGTTTGACCCTACACCCTAACACTGTGATGTTGGGGGAAGAAAATCACTCCTATGGTCTGAATGTTTATCTTCTTAAAATTCATATGTTGCAATCCTAACCCCCAAAAGTGATGGCATTAGGAGATGGGGCCCTTGGGAGGTGATTAGGTCATGAGGGTGGAGCTCTCATGAGTGAGATTAGTGCCTGTATGAAAGAGACCCCACAGAGCTCCCATGAGGACAAGCTAGAAGTTTCAGCAAAGAAGAGGACCCTTACAGGACCTCGTCAGCACTCCAATCTCAGACTTCCAGGATGCGGAATTATGAGCAGTAAGTTTCTGTTGTTTATAATCTACCCAGTCTGTGGCAGGTATCTTCTTATAGCAGCCCAAACAGATTAAAACAATCGCATAATCTCTTTAAATATCAGTATTGTTGGGCGGAGGCAAGACGGTGAAGGA